>PVLC010024971.1:0-24082 GCA_004027655.1 Graphiurus murinus
CTCTTTTTGCTACTTATATAGGTATTGTGGTACTAGGTGATTAAACCTAGGGGCATTCTATCTCAGAGCTACACCCCTAGCCCTATTTTATTTTTTATTTTGAAACAGGGTCTCACTAACTTCCTGAGGCTGGCCTTGAACTTGTGATCCTCTTGTCTCAGCCTCTCAAATACTGAAATTACAGGTATATGTCACCACTCACCTGGCTCCATGTTTCTTTTGAGAAGGGATCATATAACATACATTTTTAACAGCATATAGTTTGCCTTCATTTTATTAGCTTAGAACAACCTGAAATCTTGAAAAAACAGTCTTAGAATTAGCCATCTTAACTCAAAAAGGAATAAAATAAAAATCAAACAAAATAGCTGGATACATTGGCTCACACCTATAATCCCAGTAACTCTGGAGGCTGGGGCAGGAGGATCAAAAGTTCAAAGATAGCCTTGGCAACTAGGTGAGACCCTGTTTCAAAATAAAAAGTGAAAATAGCTGGGGATATAGTTCAATGGTAGGACATCCCTCCCTGTGTTCAATTCCATATATATATATATTCAAAAATCTAAAATTTTTTAAAATCATTAGACCTATGATTAAAGGGTTTTCTTCTCTAATTGTTTGCTTTGTTACTAACATGGTACTTAAACTTTTTAACAGGGTATAAAAATTACTATAATTTCTTACTCTGCATACAGAACTTTGATTTTAAGTATAGGAAATGTAGAAATTGTTAACTAAGAAAACTGTGAATGTGATAGTGTAGGTAATTTGAGGTTGGGCTAAGCAATTAACTTTCTTTTTTAAAATTTTAACAGTGATCCTTATGTGAGAGTGACGTTATATGACCCAATGAATGGAGTTTTTACAAGTGTGCAAACGAAAACCGTTAAGAAGGTTAGATTTATCAACATTTTAAAAAATTTTTAATAAACTTTATTTTTATATGACAAAAATTAAAAAATTAGTTACACTTTGTTTATTATCTTTTAGTCTTTGAATCCAAAGTGGAATGAAGAAATGCTATTCAGAGTAAGTATGCATTTTATTTTATTAAAACAAAAAATAAATTATTTCTCCAGGGATTAGAGTTATAAGTTCTCATGTATAATATTCTAAAATGTATCTTAGAATTTGCCTTGAGTTTTAATTTTTTTTTTTTCTTGCAGTACTGGGGATTGAACTCAGGGGTATTCTACATCCGAACTACATCTCCAGCCCTATTCTTTTATTCTTTATTTTGAAACAGGGTCTCACTAAGTTGCGGAATGCCTCACTAGGTAGCTGAGGCTGACCTCGAACCCGGATTCTCTGGTCTCAGCCTTCCAAATGCTGGGATTACAAGCATGCGCCACCACGCCCGGTTCGAGTTTTAAAAATTTAAAGAGTTAAAATTAAGTGTCCCCATGATGACATGGTTCTGAGACCATTTGTCTTATTATGAAAAACACACACCTATAATTCCAGTACTTGGGAAGTTATAATAGGAGGATTGCAGGTTTGAGACCAGCCTGAGCAACTTAGGTTCTTGACATCATAGTGAGGCCCTGTTTCAAAATAAAAAATAAAATAGGACTAGGGGTGTAGCTCAGAGGTACAATCCCCAATACCACAAAACAAAACAAACAAACAGAATGGATTTAGACTCATAATATACTATAGCAGATTTTGGTGTTTTCTCTTAAGATGATTTAATATTTGTATCTTGTTCTAATATGGCAGATTTTGGTGTTTTCCCTTAAGATAATTTAATACTTGTATCTCTCCAATTATTTATTAAAAAGAGTGATCCAGCCAAGCATGGTGGCTCACAATTGTAATCCCAGTACTTGGGAGGCTGAGACTAGAAGATCCAGGTTCTTGGCCAGCCTCAGCTACTTGGTGAGGCCCTCTGCAACTTAGTGAGACCCTGTTTCCAAATAAAGAATAAAAAATACGACGGAGGGGGTAGCTCAGAGGTAGAATGCCCCTGGGTTCCATCCCTGGTATCGCAAAAAAAAAAAGAGTGATCCAGGCAAAAACTCATGAGGAACTATCAATAAACACATCCATTTTTTCTTATACACCCTTGCTGGACATTCTTGTCTTCTCACCCTGCCTCATATACCAAAAGAAGCAACTCCAATCAGAAGTTATTTAAGACTCCTTGGGAGGAACCTCAAACCAGTCATGTCTCATGTCTAGTTATCCAAATTCTTACTGTTGTCAGAACCAACACTGGCCCAGCAATGGTAGAGATGTGTATCAATGATCTCCTTGTTGGATTGTTTCCCATTCATATTAATCTTATCATAATAGTCTTCTGTGGCCCTATTTTCCGCTTTAGCTATTGGCTCATTTCTCTGTTCACCTGAATGGTCAACATTCTTGAAAGACTTTTCATTTCTACTTCTCCATTATAACTCATTAACTCCTCTGATCTAACTCACACCATGAGGTCACCATCAATGCCTGTGTTGCCAGGTTCATCTCATCCCATTTTACTCAACCTCTTGGTGCCTCTGGCATAGCTGACCATTGCTGGAACTCCAACCCTCCTGTGGCTTCTATAGTACCACACTTGATTTCAGTCAATAAGAAGGAAGCCACTCATCCATACTTTGCATTTGAAGGTCTTCATTTATGGGTTTCATTCAGTTTTAATAAAGTGACTTAGAAAGGAAGAAATTGCTGAAGTAAAGGCCGAGAAGCTGTTGCTAAAGATCCAGCCAACAGCACCAAGGCTGTTCCCATTCTTGCTGTTGCTGTTGTTTGTTTGTTTGCTTAGAGAAAGATCTCCTCCACTCTAGTTCAATATAAAATCAGCATTTTAAATCAGTCTGGAAATTTGGAATTCTTGAGGAAATGGTATTGAGTTAACTGGATAGTCATATGGAGAAAAATGGAACTAAATTTGTGTTTGATTCTTTCAACAGAATAAAGTCCAGATTTGATAATGGCTGGTTTGATTGCTTCTTTGGCAAATATGTTGCTTCGGAGAGAATTTTTAAATTCCTTTAAGGTGGTTGAGTTTTTAATTTATTTATACTTTTCTTATTGTTTTACTTTATTGCATTTTGCTCAGAAATGTATGTATTTTCAATATATTGAAATTTTCTTCATATAATTCTTTTCTCTTTTCATTGACTTGCCCATGTCAAATAGTCCTTAGTCATAATGATAAATGAATATTTGTCTACTTCCTAATTTTAATGAGAATGCATTAGCTTATGTCAATTAAACATGGATGGCATTTTATTATTTATCATGTTAAAGAGGTATTCAGCTATTGCTATATTTCAAAGCTTTTTTTTTAATATGGAGATTTCCAATTTTAGCATGATGCAGTAATAGGGTATTGGACTTAACCTGAAGCTATAGTAACTATAAAGCTGGAGAAATGTGATAAATGAGGAAATGTTAGTCAGGAGATATACACTTTCAGTTATAAAATGGAAAATGTCTGAGGAATCTAATGTATAGCATAGAACTACAGTTATAATTCTGTTTTGTTTGCTTGAAATTTACTAAGACTTTAAGTTTCCTCATTACACACACATGCACACACATATACATAAAATGGTTAACTGTGCAATAATATTATTAATTTGATTATGGTAATTATTTCACAATGTATACATATATAAAATCATCATGTGTAAATCTTGAATACATACATTTTGTATTTGTCAATTATACCTCAATAAAAGCTAAAAAAGGGGGTGGTGTTAAAACCTAGATATAATAAGATAGGTTAAAATTAAAAAGATGCCAAAAGACATTCTTTGTAGTCAGATATGGTGGTGTATGCCTGTAATCCCAGTACTTGGCAGGCTGAGACAGGAGGATCACAGGTTCAAGGCCAGCAACTAAGTGAGATCCTGTTTCAAAATAAAATAGGGATGAGTCTCTAGCTCAGAGGGAAAATACCCCCGGGTTCAATCCCCAGTAAAACACACACACACACACACACACACACACACACACACACACACACCATGCAAAAAATAATTAAAAGTAACTGAAGTAACTATATTAACATTAGGCAAAGTAGACTTCAGAACAAACAAGATTACCAAGGATAAAGAGGAACATTATAGAATGATAAAATGGGCCAGTACAATGAAAAAATTAAGCATGTATGCACCTAACAAAGCTTCAAAATACACAAAGCAATAAATGATAGAATTAAAAAGATAAATAGGCAAATACATTATTATACTTGAAGAGTTCAAACTTCTTCACTTTCTCCTTCAGTAATTGATATAACAGAGTACAAGAATCTAGTAAAGAAAAGAGGTCCTGATAACACTGTCAGTTTTACATAGTTGATATCTATAGACACCACCCAACAACAATCAAATACATAGTCTTTTCAGCACACATAGAATATTTGCTGAGTATTCTGGACCAAATTCTAGAAAATTTTAAAGATTAGAAATCATGCAAATTATGGCCTCTGATTCCATTGGCACATAAGTAGGTATCAATTACAGAAAGCTGTCTGGGAAATTTCTGAGTATTTGGAAGTTAAGTAATACCCTTTCCAGTAACCCAAAAGAATAAGAATTCTGTAGGGAAATTAGAAAATATTTTAACAGAATGAAATAAAAACACAACATCAAAATGTGTAGGTTGTAGCTAATTCCATGATTAGAGAGAAATATGTAACATTAAATGCTTATATTAGAAAAGAAGAAAGATCTTTAATCATTAATCTAAGTTTCTACCTAAGCAACTAGAAAGTACCATCGTTGCAGAACCTACAGAAATCAACTGGATAATAAAGGATACTACAAATAACTCTGTGCTCATAATTTAATAATTTAGATGAAATGGACTATTTTTTTGTGTGTGTGTGGTACTAGAGATTGAACCCAGGGGCATTCTACCTCCAAGCTACACCCCCAGTCCTGTTTTTTATTTTTTATTTTTGAAACAGGGTCTCACTAAGTTGTGGAGAGCCTCACTAAGTAGCTGAGGCTGACAAACCCAGATCCTCCAGTTTCAGCCTCCCAAGTACTGGGGTTACAAGTGTGCACCACCATGCCTGGCTGGACTATTTATTTTAACAACACCTACCACCAAAACTTACTTAAGAATAAATAGATTATCTGAATAGTCCTAGATCTCTTAAATTGAATTTGAAGTTAAAAGCCTTCCAACAAAGAACACTTCAGGCCCAGATAGTTCTACTGTGGATTCCTACCACAAATTTAAGTAATAAATAATTTCAGTTCTACACAACACCAACATAAAAACAGGAGAAGGGAACATGTCCCAATTAATTCATGAAGACAACATACCCTGATACCAAAACCAGACAGAAACTTTGTAAGAAAATAAAACTGCAGATCATTAACCCTCATTACCCTAAACTTTCTGTTTTAAGTTCACTAAATTGGGTCCCTTTCATTGTGAAAGGCCCAGTAATTTGTCCACACATGGATGGATACCTCTTCTAGGTATATGTTTGCCTTTCTGGTCAAGAATGCATGATCTATAGGGTTGGAAATCTACTCAACCATTCATCCTTTCAGAGGACCAGTGGATAGAGAAGGAGATGTAGCAGAGCTTATGACCATGGATCTTTAGAAGTTATATTACACTATCCAGAATCAAGCACTGGAATGGCCTACTAAAGGCATAACTGGAATACCAGTTTGGAGGCAATACTCTGCCAATATGGGTTACCATTATTTGGATATAGTCTATTCATTAAATCAGAGACCTCAATATAAATCTGTGTTCCCAAGTATACATGGGTCCAGGAACAAAGGAGTAGAAGCGGTCCAATCTATTATTGTTACTAGTGCCCCATTGTGGGACTTTGTGCTTCATATACCTGAAAATTGGGGCTCTGCAGAGTGAGAGGTTCAAGTCACCAAAGAAAGAACACTCTTGGGGACACAACAAGGGTCCCATGGAACCACAGTCTATGGTTACTGCCTGGACACCTTGTATCCAGGAACCAGCAGGCAATTGAGACTATGACTTGGTTGAACTTGCTTGTATAGTCATACCCCAGGGTCTATCAGTTTCTTCAGGAACCACGCTGGAGATTAAATGGGCATATTATAGGAACTGCACTTGTATCATTTTGATCTATAGTGGTGGTAGTAATCTTTGACATCCCTCTGGGTTGTGATATGTTTGCATGTTTTGTTTTGTTTTTAAATCGTCTTGAGATTACAATACATAGAACACAGTTCATCCACTTAAAGTATACAATTCAGTAGTTTTTCTTACAATCATTGAACTGTGTAAACATCACCAGCATCAATTTTTATTTATTTATTTTTTTTGCGGTACTGGGAATTGAACTCAGAGGCATTCTACCTCTGAGCTATGCCCCCAGCCCTATTTTTTATTCTTTATTTTGAAACCGAGTCTCACTAAGTTGCAGAGTGCCTCACTAAGTAGCTGAGGCTAGCCTCGAACCCGGATCCTCCGGTCTCAGCCTCCCGAATGCTGGGATTACAAGCGTGTGACACCTCGCCCGGCTACCAGCATCAATTTTTATAAACACCAATTTTCATCTCCCCATAAACTGCACACCCACTAGCTGTCAGTCCCCATTTCCCTCAGTGCCTTCTCCCACTGCAAGTCTACTTTCTGTCTCTGTAGATTTGCCTGTTCTGGACATTTCACATAAATGGTATTATACAAAATGTAGTCCTTTGTGTTTGACTTCCTTCACCCAACCTAACATTTTCAAGGTTCAGCCAGATTGTAGTATGTATCAATCTATTTTTTTTCTTGCCAAATAACATTCCTCTATATGGGTAAAAAATTCATTTACCTGTGCATCAGTTCCCAGTTTTTGACTATTATGAAAAATGGTGCTGCCAGGCATGGTGGTGCACGCTTGTAATCCCAGCATTCAGGAGGCTGAGACCGGAGGATCCGGTTCGTGGCTAGCCTCAGCTACCTAGTGAGGCATTCCCCAACTTAATGAGACCCTATTTCAAAATAAAGAATAAAAAACAGGGCTGGGGGTATAGCTCAGAGGTAGAATGCCCCTGGGTTCAACCCCCAGTACCACACACACACAAAAAAAAAAAAAAAAAAAGAAAAGAAAAGAAAAAGAAAAATGGTGCTATGAAGAACATTTATATACAAGTTTTTGTGTTTACATGTTTTCATTTTCTTGGGTATAAACTTAGGAATGGAATTGCCACATATATGGTAACTCCTACTTTTAACCATTTGAAGAACTGCCAAACCACTTTCCAAAGTGACTGTATCATTGTATATTCTCATCACAAATGTGTAAGGCTTCTGATTTCTCCACATCCTTGTCAATACTTGTTCCTGGCTGTCTTTTTATTATAGCCCTTGTGATGAGTCTGAAATGGTATCTGGGTTTTTGTTTTGTTTTGTTTTGTTTTGCCCTGGCTGTTGAACTCAGGGACGCACTACCTCTGAGCTATATCCCCAGTCAGTCCTATTTTATTTTGAAACAGGATTTTCTGTGGTTTTGATTTGCATTTTCCTAATGGCTAACAATGTTCAGCATATTTTCTTATGTTTATTGACTAGTTGTATATCTTCTTTGGGAAAATATCTATCACATCCTTTCCCATTTTATAGTTAGGTTATTTGTCTTTTTATTATTGAGTTGTCATACTTCTTTATATATTCTATATGCAAGGGCCCTTAATAGATTCATGATTTGCAGAAAGCTTCCCCTGTTCTGTGAGTTGTCTTTTTTACTTTATTGGTAGTATCATTTGAAGCACAGAAGTTTTTAATCTTGATGTTCAACTTATCTGTTTTTTCTTTTATTGCTTGTGCTTTGGTGTCATGTCTAATCAATATTGTTTTTGATTTACTGTCTTGTGTGTGTGCACGCGCGTGGGGGGTGTGTATGTTCTGGAGATTGAACCTAGGGCCAGGCAAGCCTTCTTCCACTGAGCCATAGCCCCTCTGAATTACTGTCTTAACCAGGGAGAGGACAGCTTTGAGGCTTCCACTTGGCCTTCTCACTGTGATAACTCGTATCCCATAGGCCATAGATACAATGTGGTCATGGCTGGGAAAATCCAGGTGCCTGTATGCCAATCTCAATCACACACTGATCCAGTATAATCTTAATTATACACTGACTATACAGTGATCAGAGGTAATCACTGGGTAGATCCACAAAATCAGTAGATTCACTCTAAACTGGACTTTAGCCAGGGCTTCATTTTTTATCTGGTCCCTATACTATATATCTTTGCTCCAATAGGTGAACCAGAGTGATGTTCTGAGTTTCTGAGTATCAACACAAACTATTTCCAACATTTTAAAATTAGCCTGAGGATTAATTTTTCCCAATTTAAATTCCTTCAAATAAATGGCCATAAGTTCCTTTGGAGAAGGAAGGGGAGAATCATTATAATAAACACTCCCTGCTACAATGCAGAGTCCCTCCTCCTAGGAACTAGGTCACTTCTTTAGTTAATGGGCTGTGAATTTCAGAACCTCAGAAGGTTGAGGAACTGAACCAGGGATGGTGACTTTTTAAATTCGGGATAAATGTCTGTAGCCTCCTTCTTCTTGATCCTTCCTTCCTATGATTGTAGATGTTAAGCAACGCCTTGTTAAAGTCAACTGCCTACTTTCCCTATAGGGATGCCAGGCTCTTTCCCCTGCCCAGCAAGTCTGTTTCACTGCTTCTCCAACCTGGCTGGACATTATGGTAACTGGAAGTCTTGTTCCTGGCAATTATATGCCACCACACATGGCCTCTACTCTTGAGGAGAAAGAGATGGGGATCATCCTCATTTGTGGCTATTAATGAGCCACCTGTGACCATCTCTTCTGCCATCAGTTCCAGCATGCAGGTGAGAGCCACCACTGATCTTAAGGATTTGGGGGACCCTCTCACTAACACACTTCTGATGGCTGTGATCGTTGGTGTGTCCTCCGGGCCTTCCTGTGGAACATAAGCTTCTAGTGGGTATTTTGGCTTCATGTAAGATACTCACTCCAGCATGCCTTCCTTTGTCTTTCTTACTCCTTCTCCTATCATCTGCCAGGCAGCTTAGGCATTTCCACTTGGTACAGAATACTCCATCACTTTTTACGGGTTTCTAGAAGTCACGCTAGCACCAAGTTTGCCTCATCTCAAAGTCCTTGACAGAGTGTTAAATCCCTTTTCCTGGCAGAGTGCCTCCAGTCAATGACTTCTTGCTTATCCAGTCTTAATGTTTCTGCCCTTTTGATCAAGCATCTTAGTCCCCAAGGGAATTCTTTAGTACATGCTAGCTAATTCCTAAAGCTTCTTCACGATCCATTCTCTTTTATTCCTTATCACCCCATCTGGGTTATACTAGGATTTTGTATTAGTTAATATCTGGGCAGCCAGAAGAGGAGTGGGAGCAACCCTTTGGGGGAGGGAACCCTTTTATAGGGGGAGAGATGCCTCCAAATGTCTCTCTGCACAAAGGACTCTCTGGCCTTTATTACAGAGGGGTAGAACACTGTATAGAACCCAAACTCTCAGGAACACCCACCCAGATCCTCCTGTCCTGTGTGTCTGATCTGTGACCTTCACACATCTGCTGTGGTCAGGCATTTCAATATCCTGGAGCTCTTCAACTCTGACCACCTGCTCCTCAGCTATGTCCCCCTTTTCCCTCCAGGAGATACAGGCCACTTAGCAAGCTACCTGAGAGGCCCCATGAGTCTTATATTTAGCCATTAGTTATTTGTTAACTGTGTTTTCTCATTATCTTTCTGTAGTGACAACTAGCCAACTCTGTTGTTTCTATAGACATGCATGGTTCTCTCCATATCATTCAAGTGCCTAAAACATCACCCTGGTAAGATTGTTCCCCTCCAGTGGGACATTTCTCCAGAACCCTACTAGAGAAATCTTTAGGCACTAGGTCACCACCTTGTGCTAGGGATTGTATGTTTCCAAAATTCTGCTAAGATTGAGGTGCTCCTTACCAGCCAGATGGGTATGAGCTAGTCCCCCAAACCCCTGCACATCCCTCCTGTGTTGGTTTGGGACCTCTAAGAAACAGACAGCAAGGTATAATTAGAGATGCAAGAGGTTTACTTGGAAGACCTGTGGAGGTTGGAAGGGGGAGGCCCAGGAGGAGAGAGCCGTCTCATCATGGTACAGGTCTAGCACCTGTGTGAGGAAGGGGGCACAAAGATCGGAGATAAAGAGCCTCAACTGAAGCACAGCCCTAAGAATGTCTCCTGAAGGCTTATGGGGAGCTTTCAAGCAAAGGTTATCTGTTAGAGCAGGCCAGTTACTGGCAAGGTTGGCTGGATTCTGAAACCCTCACTGGGCTCAGTCTTTAGTCAGAAGCCTGCAAGAGGAATACAGGTGGATTCAAAGATACATAGTCAGCTGGGGCTCCCAGTCAACTCTGCTCCTTGCAGCAGGTTCTCTTACAAAAGATCCAAAGAAATCCTAGCCACTCAACTTTCTAACTTTTATAATTGTAATAATTTAAGCATGCATATTATAATCTTTAGAGCAGCCACTAAGAAAGTAAAACAAAAAATTACATGTAAATATCTGTAAATGAAATTAATACCAACAAAAACTGGATTATTTTTTTAAAAGACAGAGAAGAGCAAAAGAAGAATAAAGACAAATAGAAAGGTCATAGTCATAAAGCCAAGCATGTCAATAATTACAAAAGAAAACAAGATTCAACCATATGCTGTCTATTGGAGACATACTTGAGTAAAAAGACCCAGACAGGTTAAAAGGACAGAAAAAATATACTGTGCAAAAACCTGAAAAAATGTTAATGGTTGTATTAACATTAGCCAATGTAGACTTCAGGACAATGAGTATTACCAGAGATAAAGAGGGATATTTCATAATCATAAAAGGGCTAATTCGTCAAGAAGACATGCAATCCTAAATTTGTTTGTACCTAATCTTCATAATTATGAAGCAGAAGTTCACAGAATTAAGTAGAAAAATGAACACACAATAGTTGAATATTTTATTTTATCTTAGTAATTGACAAAAAGAAAATCAGTAAGTGTATAGATGATTTGAACACTATCAGTCAACTTAACCTAGTTGGCATGTATAGAATTCTATGTCTAGTACTTGAAGAGTATATGTTCTTTTTAAACACCCATAAAATATTAACCAAGGCATAAAACAAGACAGAATACATTTATAAAATGTGAAGTTCAACAGAATATGTTCTCTGATCACAGAAGATTTAAATTATAACTTAATAACACATGTTTACTTGGAAAATCCACAAATATTTGGGAAGTAAGCTACATACTTTTAATAATCCATAGATTGAGAAATTAGAAAACATTTTAATTGACTGATAGTTAAAGTATAGCATACCAAAATGTAGGATGAAGTTAACTTAGTACTTAGAGAGAAATTTATACATTTATTTATTTATTTAAGTACTGGGAATTGAGCATTATACCTTTGAGCTATACCCTCAGCCTTTTTTTTTTTTTTTTTAAACAGAATCTCGCTAGACTGCTGAGAGTCTCACTGTGTTGCTGTGTTGTTGAAGCTGATCTTGAACCTGTGATCCTTCTGTCTCAGCCTCCCAAGAACTGGAATTAGAGGCATGTACCACCTCACCTACTGAAATTTATACCTTTAAATACCTATATGCAAACCAGGAAACATTTAAACCCACTGATTTAAGCTTCTACTTTAAGCTTAACAAGAACTAAAAACGTTGGACACAGTGGCACATACCTGTAATCCCAGTTACTTGAGAGTCCGAGACAGGAAAATGGCTATTTCAAGAACAGGCTGGGCAACTTAGTGAGATTCTGTCTCAAAATAAAAAATGAAAAAGTGCTGGGATGTAACTCAGTGGTATAGCACTTGCCTAGCATGCCTGAGTCCCTGAGCTTAATCCGCAGTCACACACACGCGCGTGCGTGCGCGCGCGCGCACACACACACACACACACACACACACAAAATGGAAGGAAATAAGAGAATAGAAATGGAAAAAAAGTAAAGAAAGTGAAACTCAAGTTAGTTCTTTGAAAAGATTAATAAAACTGATAAACCATAGATAGCCCATATAATGGATAGAACACAAATTAGCACTATAAGGAATGAGATTACGAATCCTCATACACACCTCTGAAAAATGATAAGGTCATATTACTAACAACATTATACTAATAACTTTAACAACTTGGCTAAAATGGACAAGGGGTGTGTGTGTGTGTGTGTGTGTGTGTGTGTGTGTGTGTATGTGTGTGTATGTGAGAGAGAGAGTACATGAATATATGTGTTGCTGGGAATGGAACCCAGGGCCTCATGCATGCTAAGCAAACACTCTACCACTGAGCTGCATTCATAGCCTGGACAAATTCTTTAAAAGCCAAAATATACCAAAACCAATATGAGAGAAATAGATAATATGGGCATGTGTTATAGAGTATTCAAAGTGTAATAATTTTAAAGTTATAATTAAAAGTCTTCCCATTATTTTGATGTTCTTGTTCTCCTGTTAGAAAGAATGCTTAAAAGTCAGCACCAATTTTGAATTAGAGATGTTACCTCAAAAAAAAAAAGAAGACTTTAAAAATTTGTTTTTCCCAATTAGGGCTAATGAAACTGACATTTTTTGGCCATTCTGGGTAAATAAACATTAGAGTCACCATTTGTGTTAGGCAGGAGCACAAGCATGTAGTGCCTGGCTTTTGAGGATGGCTTTACTACCATGGTATTAGAGAACATGGCACAGTGTATCACAAGTGCACAATACTTATGTATGCTCAATGATTATTATTAAATATGCATAGATTTCCAAAGTGGGCAATACCACCCCCTCCTGGGGCTGCTGGAAGGAAATGTAGGTAGTTAAAAGAATGGAAGTTTGCCACTGCATCTTTCTTGGGTTATTTGTTTCTGTAATACTGGGGATTGAACTCAGGGGCATTCTACCACTGAGCTACTCTCAGCCCTACTTTATGTTATGTTATGTTATGTTATGTTATGTTATGTTATGTTATGTTATGTTATTGTATTTTTGAAATGAGGCCTCAACTAAGTTGTGGAGGGTCTTGCTAAGTTGCTGAGCCTGGCTGTGAACCTGCAATCCTCTTGTCTTAGCCTCTAAAATACTGGGACTACACTGGCAACCACATCCTACTCAGATTTCAGTTTATTCACTTAAAGAAGGTGGATTTCCAGGGAGGCAAAGAAAGAAGAATACTGTTAAATACCAAAGCTGTATGTTGTTATACTGCGTGTACAATAAGAGACAAGTGATTGAATGTTTGGTGGCTTTTTTTCTGAAAATGGGGCAGTGAACCAAATAAGTGGGAATCTATGTAAAAGTAAATAGTAAGCAAACATTTAGAGCAATACTGTGAAATATCCAATAATTGTTTTGACTGTTGCTTTTTGCTTTTTAGTGCAACTTTTCTGCATTGTAATTATTGTATTGCTTTATATATCGTATTTTTGCACTCATGACTTCAGAATTAAGTATTTGTACACCAAACATTCAATCACTTGTCTCACACACAGTATAACAACATACAACTTTGGTATTTAACAGTATTCTTCTTTCTTTGCTAAAGGATATTTATTTTAATTTTAAAAATTTAACAGCTTTTTTGAGGTATAGTTGATAAACATAAAACTGTGCATATTTAATATGTATAAATTAACAGTTTTAAACATGCATATACCTGAAAAAGTATCACCATAATTGAGGTAATCCACATACCTATCACCCCCAAAAGTGTCCTCCTGCCCCCCTGCTCATTGGGGAGAGGTAAGAACATTTTACTTGAGAGTTTTCATTTAAAATTTTCAGTGTTCTATATAGTCCTGTTGTATGGGCACTGTGTTATACAGAAGATCTCTAGAACTTATCTTGCATAACTGTAATTTTATGCCTGTTGAGCAACCCCACTTCCCTTTCCCCTATTCCCTGGTAACCACCATTCTATTCTCTGCTTCAGTTTGACTATTTTAGATACCTCATATAAGTGGGATCATGCAGTATTTGTTCTTCTGGGACTGGCTTATTTCACTCAGCATAATGTCTTCAGAGTTCATTCATATTGTTGCAAATGGTAAGATTTCCTTCTTTTTAAAGGCTGAATAATTTCCCATTGTATGTGTTTATCACGCTTTCTTTATTTGTCCTTGGATGGTTGTTTAAACACACTTTCTTTATTTGTCCTTGGATGGTTGTTTCTGTATCATGGCCACTATGAATAGTGCTGCAATCAGCATGGGAGTGTGAGCATCTCTTTGATAGAGTACTTTTATTTCCTTTAGGTGTATACCCAGAGGTGGGATTGCCAGATCATCTGGTAGTTCTGTTTTTCATTTTTAAAGGAACCGCCATAGTGTTTTCTGCAGAGACCTGCATTTTCCATTCCTGCAAGCAGTGTTCAAGGGCTCCAATTTCCCCATGACCTTGGCCAGTACATGTTATCTTTTATTTGTTTCTGCTAGTAGCCACTCTAATAGCATTGAGGTGATAATCTCATTGTAGTTTTGATTTGCATTTCCCTGGTGATTTGGGATTTTGAGCCCCCTTTTTACATACCTGTTTTTCATATACCATTTCTATGTCTTTTTTGAAGAAATGACTATTCAATTTCTCAGCTCATTTTCTAAAATCAGGTTATTATGTTGTTTTGGTTTTTTTTTTTTTTTTTTACGTTGAGTTTTTGGAAGTCCTTCTGTATGTAGGAGATTAACCCCTTATCAGTTATATATTGCAAATATTTTCTCCTACTCTGTAGGTTGTCCTTCACTCTCCTGATGGTTTTTTGTTTTGTTTTTGCTGTGTAGAAGCTTGTTGATTTTGTATAGTCCTACTTGTCTATTTCTGTTTTGTTGCTTGTGCTTTTGGTACCATCTTCAAAAGATCAAATCAAGAAGGTTTTCTCATTTCCCTCTAGTTGTTTTACAGTTTCAATTCTTATATTTATGTCCTTAATCCACTTTGAGTTGATATTTTGTATATGGTTGAAATAAGGGTCCAATTTCATTATTTCACATATGGATATCCAGTTTTCCAACATCATTTATTGGAGAAACTATCCCCATGGTGTATGCTTGACACTTTGACTGCCTTTCATGGCTTTTTTTCTGGGCTTAGTTCTATTCCATTGGTCATTGTCTGCCTTTGTGTCTATACCATACTATTTTAATTACTATAGCTTTATAATATGTTCTGAAATCAGGAAGTGTGAGGCCTCCAGCTTTGTTTACTATAAAAGACTTTATTCAGTGTCTCTTATAGTTCTATGTGAATTTTAGGATTTTTTTCCTATTTCTGTAAAAACTGCCATTGAGATTTTGATGAGGATAGTATTGAATCTGTAGGTTGCTTTGGGTAGTATGGCCATTTTATCAATATTAAGTTCTTCCAATCTGAACACAGGATATCTTTCCATTTATTTGTATCTTGAAAGAAGGCCATTTATAATTAATAAACAAAGCTCAGAATTCTGCCTTTCATTCATGTTTATTTTATCATCATTTCACTATTATCAAATGTTCTAGCTAATGTTATTTTAAATTTTGGGATTATAGGTGGCACATTTGTTTCAATCACATATCTGGCAAGTTTATTACAAGGATAAAGAGATGAATTTGTGTGAATCAATGATATAATTCATCATAGCTAGAAAAAGAACCAAAAACAAATAGTGGTTAAATATGCGCTGCACTATATTCTAAGGTAGGGCGGAATCTTCCTTTGAGTGGCTCAGATGAGACCTGGCAAGAAAGCTACAAGACAGAAGGACATATAATACATTAGGTACATTGTATACTCCAGGCATTAGACTAGCACATACACATCAGGAAAAGCCCTACTCCATGCCATGTATTCCTGCGGTGCCCTGCTTACATATTTAGCATTCATACTCATGATATAAGACCTACATAATGTATATATGTGTGTATGCATATTTGCATTATGCTACAGCAATAATATGACTTGCATACGATAGATATTTATTTTTATAAAGAGAAATGAAATCTTATTGTCATCTCCATACCACTTACAGTGTTATCTCCTGAGATTTTCATATATATTTGTAGCATATATATGTATATATATGCACTCTACTACTTCCCCAGACACATGAGAATTTGTTGTAATATTTTTTCTTTGTTTCTCAGGCACTTTACTAATACTTGTTAATGAAATAGCCCCAGTCTCTACCCTTAGCAAAGCTTATTGTCTAGAGTATACCACTGTGAATAAGAAACTCAAGATAATTACCAGATTGCTGAGCATTATGAAAGGGAAAACAGGGTGCCAGGGTGAATGACGGGAAGGCTCACCTGCTCAAGGGAGTTTAGGAAAGGGCCCTCTGCGTGGAAAATGCTTTCCGCTTCAAGTAACAGCCTGAAGGAACAACTACAGCTGGCTTATACAAGGAACACACTGATTATCTCTAATCACGAGGAGCAGGGACCAGAGGCAAAAAAGGGATTTTTTTTTCCCTATGAGACTCTCAAAAAGCAAGAACCCTTTCACAAAAGGCCACTCAGGATACTTTGTCTCTTATCTCTTGGGTCAGAATTGTGTCCCATGCACATTTCTAACCTAATCATTGTTAAGAAGAATAGAAACACTGTAGGACTAAGAAGATTTGACCCCTGGGAGTAAGGAGTGGCTGGCTGTCTCTGACACATATTGTCATCCAATGTTGGAATAAAACTAGAATTCTCTTAGCTGAGAAGAAGGGGTGGGTACCCCATCAGTGGAGCACTAAGTTGTGTTGTGTATCCCCTTATCTGAAATCTTACTGTGCCTGTGGCTTGACTATGGCCTGTCCCATGAGGTAAGATGTGGAATTTCTCACTTGTCAACACTTGAAATGTTTTATTTAAAAATGTACTTATAGCAGGGCATGGTGATGCACACTTGTAATCCCAGTACTTGGGAGGCTGAGGCAAGAGGGTCACAGGTTCGAAGCCAGCCTCAGCAACTTAGTGAGGCTCTTAGCAATTTAGCAAGACCTTGTTTCCTATTAAAAAATAAAATAGGTCTGGGTGTGTAGCCCAGAGGTAGTGAAAGACCCAAACGGTCCCCAGAGGCCCCCTCTCCGCCCCAGAACTTACGAGGAACCCATCTTGATGCAACCGCAGGAGGGAGGTTTTATTCAGAAAACAGCGCTGGGACCCGACTCAGGAGTTGAGTCCCCAGCAAGGAATTTAGGCATTTTTTATAGTCTGAAAATGCATCGTCACACAAGCGCGGGCACATTCAAGGGCGGGAAGTATGCATGTACATGATTGGATTTTTTAAACTTTTAAACACAGCAGACCTATAGAATTTAAACATTCATCAAAAAGCGGGAAGCATGTCTTATCTATGGTATGTCCTGCTTCTCCCCCTGCCCGGGTCAAGCTGTTAATCAGGTTACCTGGGCCATCTGGTCTTTACTTGGCCCTTTCGGCCTCCCCATGGGTACTCAGGGCTTATTCCAGTCTCACAGGCCTGCTCTCTCCGGGGGTGGGGGGGTTGCTGGGGTTATCAGTATTGCGGGGTTCCCAGAGTGGGTGGGGGTCCCCACTCAAGCTTTTCCCCAGAGGGTGAGGCCGGCAAGCTCCAACTTATCAGACCCTGCAGGGTACTAGTGTGAGGCCTACAGCAACTTACTTGGAAATTTATTTTACTAAAAGGCAAACTCAAACTACTAATATTCCTGGCTAACTAAAATTATTCTTTTAGTAGAAGGCCCCAGGGTTCCGTCCCCAATACCACAATAAATAAATAAATAGATAAATAAATAAATTAATTAATAAAATAAAAATGTGCTTATCACAATATGTCCACACAAAGCTTTTACACAAATGTTCATAGTTTTATTCATAAAAAGTTCTAATGTGGTGGTGATGGTTGTTGGACATTCTAGGAATACAGTAAAAAACCACTGGAATATATATTTTAAAGGGGTGCATTTGGGAGGCTGAAACCAGAGGATCTGGGTTCGAGGCCAGCGTCAGCTACTTAGTGAGGCACTCCGCAACTTAGTGAGACCCTGTTTCAAAATAAAGAATAAAAAAAATAGGGCTGGGAGTGTAGGTCGGAAGTAGAATGCCCCTGAGTTCAATCCCCAGTACCGAAAAAATAAAATAAAATAAAGGGGTCAAATATATGGTATGTGAATTGTGTCTCAATGAAGATATTGCTTAAGATGTCACCTACATTGTGTTTTTACTACAACTGTAGGTAGAATTTCCAGGAACATTGCTTCATATTCTTTATGAACACAGAATAATATGCTCATAAGTATTTTGTTATTTTTTAAAAATTGAGCATTCTTTCAAGTTTTTTGTTTTTTTTTTTTTTTTTTTTTTTTTTGTTTTGCAGTACTGGGGTTTGAACTCAGGGGCATTCTACCTCCAAGCTATACCCCCAGCCCTATTTTTTATTCTTTATTTTGAAACAGGGTCTCCCTAAGTTGCGGAGTGCCTCACTAGGTAGCTGAGGCTAGCCTTGAACCCGGATCCTCCGTTCTCAACCTCCCAAATGCTGGGATTACAAGCATGCGCCACCACACCCAGCTTCTCTCAAGTTTTTTATCTACTCTCCTGTGGATTTATAGACTTAAATACTGAACCTTTCTTCAAATGGCCTATCACTGGTGTTTTTATTTTTGTTCTTCCTACATTCACTTTTTCTTTAAATATAACCCTGTAAACTGTATTTTTTCTATAACATTACACCTAGTTTTAAAAATCTCATTAAAAAATTCACACATAGTTTAAAAATACATGGTACAAAAGGGCTTATAATGTAAAGCAACAAATCCTGGTGCCCATACTTCCTTCTGTTCCTGCTTCCCAGAGGGAGCCAATTTTTAACTGTTTCTGTTTGTTATCCTTGTCATTATTCTCTATTGTTGGATATCTCATACAGTCCCAAGCTGATTTATAGCTATGATAAATGAGTACATAGCCAATTTATGTTTGGCACCTAGTAGGATTCTGGGTTAAATATAATATTTCCTCAGAAACTGGGAGGTATCGTTATTGGAAAAATACAATTCTTATTCCTTCTCCCCCTGAAAATTTTGACAATTATCTTTATACTAGCATTTTAAAAACTCACAGTGTGTATACAGTTTTTAAAATTCATTGTTTTGGGCCTTTGATAAGCATTTCAATTTAAAAACTACTGTTTCCCTTCAGCTCTGAAAATATTTTGTGCAAATAATTTCTGTAATAATTTTCTCCCTTCTGTTTATATTATCATTTGGAATTCCAACCAGTTGGATACAGGATCACTTCAACTGATTTTCTGTCCTTCTAAATCAGAATTCCTTATGTGAACCATAGGATGAGCAAATGATTTTTTTTTTTTTCAGTACTGGGGATTGAACTCAGGGGCTTTCTACCTTCGAGCTATACCCCCAGCCCTATTTTTTTATTCTTTATTTTGAAACCGGGTCTCACTAAGTTGCGAAGCGCCTCACTAGGTAGCTGAGGCTGGCCTTGAACCCAGATCCTCCAGTCTCAGCCTCCCGAATGCTGGGATTACAAGCGTGCGCCACCACACCTGGCAATGAGCAAATGATTTGAACAAGTATCTTCTCACATCTTCTATGGATGGTCTTAACCAGTACCATTCTAGATAGGTAGGAAAGAAATTAATACATAACATAAAGTTAATTTCTTGTAATATATATTTTAGTGTTTGGGCCCAAGAGGCAAAGTCAGTGCCCTTGCCCTGGCTGTACTCAAACTAACCAATTTTTTCTTGCCCCGTCTATTACCCAAATATTCTTCTCAGTCTCATCCCCTTTGAGTATGCTCATCCTGTCCCCAGCCTTTTTTCTTCGAGTCACCTCCCTTGTTGTGAGTATTCTCTACATTTCCTTATCTAAATTCTTCCCATCTTTCAAGTCCCAGTTGAAAGCTCAGTTCATGTCCTCCTCAAGAGTTCTACTTCCTCTTTAAAAGGATTATTATATTACACTATTTTTCTGTCTTCATGGTGTCTAGCCCTTAATTGGGTCCTGTATCCTCAGTATCCTCAGTTGCTCCATGATTACAAGATGGCTGTAGGAGTTCCAGCTATCCTAACCAAATTCTAGGCAGAAAAGAGAAATGCAACAGGCAAAGGGACATCTGTCCCAGCTAAATCAGCCCCATATGTAGAGCTCTCTCAGAAGTCCCATCCAAATATTGGCATCATCTTGACTTCATTGGTCATCCTTAGGTACAAGGAGTGCATTTTTAGATAGACATATTCAGAGTCTTCATGTTGAGCAATTCCAGTAGGCACCATTATTCACAGAGAAAGCAGTACACAGGTGGATTATTCTATGTCTTGGTCTGGGTGGTGATAACACTGTATACAAACGTAAAAGGTTATCAAGCTGTATAGTTGAGATTAGTATGCTTTACTGAATATATATTACACTCCAGTTTAAAAGACTGCCAGGCAGCTGGGCATGATAGTGCACACTTGTAATCCCAGTACTTGGGAGGCTGAGACAGGAGCATCACAAATTCGCAGCCAGCCTCACCTACTTAGTGAGGCCCTCTGCAACTTAGTGAGACCTTGTTTCAAAGTAAAGAACAAAAAATAGGCCTGGGGATGTAGGTCAGAGGTAGAATGCCTCTGGGTTCAATCCCTAGTACTACAAAAAACAAAAACAATAGCAAAAACAAAATCTGCCAGGTGTGGTGGTACATGCCTGTAATCCCAGCTCCTGGAGAGGTCGAGGCAGGAGAATTTCACATTCGAAGCCAGCCTGGGAAACTTAGACTCTGTCTCAAAATAAAAAGGATTGAGAATGTGGCTGAATGGTTGAGCACTTGCCTAGCATGTGTGAGGCCCTGGGTTTAATCTCCGTATAAAAAAAGAAAATTAATTGTCTCAAGAGTTGTACACATTGATCATTAATGCAGGTAAAATTAACACTGTTCTAAAAAGGAAGGGAGGTTTGGCTTTGGATTAGGTATTTAGATATCCTTGTCCCATGTATAGGAACCTTCCCTGAAGGCCATCAATGTTTTTGATATATACACATATGTGTTAAAATATTACAGTGTTCAATGTAATATATGTATTGTAGGAAAAATAACCTTAATGTCTATTGTATACAGCATCTTAATCTCTGGTGTTAAAGATTTCTTTGTATTTGATGCTAAGTAGATTTTTAACTTGATATTGAAACATTTCAACAAAAATAAAAGGCACTGACTTTGAAAAATATTGCATTTAATTTTTTTTTTTTCTGTACTAGGGATTGAACCCAGGGGCATTCTACCTCCAAGCTACACCCCCAGTCCTGTTTTTCATTCTTTATGTTGAAACAAGGTCTCACTAAGTTGCAGAGGGCCTCACTAAGTAGCTAAGGCTGGCTGAGAACCGGATGTCTCAGCCTCCCAAGTACTGGGATTACAAGTGTGGGCCACCACGCCCGGCTTGCATTTAATTATTACTTATGTGCTACAGAATCTAAATAGTGAGAACCCACTGTATACTTTTGACTGCTTATGTACCTTTTATCAGAGACGTATACTTCTACCAGTGTATACTTTTTGACTGCTTATGGTCTTATTAAGTTCAAAATTAAAAGATTCAGAGCACTAATTTCCATAAAATTCACATCTACTTTGGGTGGTTCTAAACTGGTAAATGGGAAGAGAATAAATATAACTGATTATAAGACCTTAAAATCTAGTCTACATTTTTTTTTTTCTTTTTTGCGGTACTGGGGATTGAACTCAGGGGCATTCTATCTCTGAGCTACACCCCCAGCCCTGTTTTTTATTCTTTATTTTGAAACCGGGTGTCACTAAGTTGCGGAAGGCTTCACTAAGCAACTGAGGCTGGCTGTGAACCTGGATCCTCCGGTCTCAGCCTCCCAAATGCTGGGATTACAAGCATGTTCCACCACGCCCAGCTCTAGTCAACATTTTTAAGTTTTTACAAACATTTAAATAATTTTTTGAAATTTTATTTCCTTTCATCATATTTTAGAAAAATCTGAAAATTAAACAACCAAATTCACTTTCTGGTTATGGTAAAACTAGCAGAAAGTGGGTGACCCATGACTGGTCTGCTTTTGTACTAAATATTTCATGTAATTTAAAAATACATCATAAACCAGGCACAATGGCACATACCTGTAATCCCAGTACATGGGAGGCTAAGACAGAAGGATCGCAGGTTTGGCCAGCCTCAGCAACTTAGTAGGACCCTTAGCAACTTAGCAAGACCCTGCCTCAAAATAAAGTACGAAAATAAAAGGGCTGGGGGTATAGCTTGGAGGTAAAATGCTCCTGGGTTCAATCCCCAGGACCACAATAAGTAAGTAAATAAATAAATAAATAAATAAATAAATAAATAAATAAATAAATAAATAAATGGAATTAGCAAATGCCAACATTTAGAGCATTCATTTCTCAGTATCTGTGGATTGATACTTTCTTGTTTTTAAAGAGACTGTGTTTTTCTTACTTAGGTCCATCCTCAGCAGCACCGGCTTCTTTTTGAAGTGTTTGATGAAAATCGCTTGGTAAGTCACACTGCGCTTGTGTAAAGTGTGCTGAGGTGTATTTCAGGAGGCAGGTGGGAACATGTGATTTAAGAGGTGATCTGGGCCTGTTCCTGAGCCACAATGTTTTTCCCCTTCTTGGTGTTTCTCCCGACCTTTCCATTCTCCCCCTGATCACCTCTCTTGATGTAATCAGATTTTAAGGCTCACTCAAGGCCTGTTGTGACAGGAGATGGCAGGAAACATGGCCCCTTGATCTTGCCTTCCCTCACACTCTCCCTGAGCCCATGCAGCATGCAGGGCTGAGGGAGCCTTCTACTTGGTCTCTTCAGCCGAGCATCCTCACCACAGTGACTTTTCTTGAGGATCCCTGTATCCAGTTTCAACTTGAGATCCACTCTCTTATCCTAACTCTTCTCTGAGGGAAGTCTTGTCCTCTTTACGTGGATAAGGAAGGAGCAACTAAAATCCTCTAAGTGACTGCTAGCTCTTACAGAGGCAAAAAGCAAAGTCAGACCTGATGTTAGTTTTATAAAATGATAGTTCTGATTCCTGTTTTCCTAAAGACTCTTGAATTCCTATCCTTTTCCCAATTTTATCTCTTTGGGATCCTTTTTCAAACCTTCTTCTTAGAATCTTATACTCATGTTTCAAGCCTGTAAGATTTGAACAGATAAATATAAAACAGTATTAAATATTCAAAGTTATCAGTTATTAAACACAAACACTAATAAAGGAATTAAACAGTTTTATTCATTTTTAGGTGTTTTTTAATTTAATTTTTTTATTGTAGTAATTCGTGCTTGTAAGCATACATATTTGTTAGGTACAAATTGTTAATGACATATTTGCACACATTTCTCATTTGACCCCTTCCCGAATTCCCAACCCGCTCCCTCGCCCTCCCTCCCTCTCAGGTTCAGTTCAGTGAGTGACCTTGATAGAGTTGTGAAAGTTACTTTCCATCCATCCCCTTCGATTAAATCAATTTTGCTTATCGAGGGTCTCTCCTTTTCATCTGGAGACCCTCTTATGCCTCATCTTCTCCCTAGCATCCTCATATTAGGGAGAACATATACTTTTTTGCTCTGGCTAATCTCACTTAACATAATGTTTTCCAGTTGCATCCATTTCCCTGCAAAGAACATGATTTTGTTCTTTATGGCTGAGTAAAATTCCATTGTGTACATATCCCATAGTTTTGTAATCCATTCATCTGTTGATGGACATCTTGGCTGCTTCCATAGTTTGGCTATTGTGAATTGTGCGGCTATAAACATAGATACACATGCATTGGTCTGATAGTTTGGTTTCCATTCTTTTGGGTATATACCCAGTAGTGGTATTGCTGGGTCATATGGTAGGTTCACTCCCATTCATCTGAGGGTCCTCCATACTGTTTTCCACAATGGTTGCACAAGTTTGCAATCCCACCAACAATGTATTAAGGTTCCCACTTCTCCACACCCTTGCCAGCAATTGTTGTTGTTCATGTTTTTTATGATTGCCATTCTGATTGGAGTTAGGTGAAATCTCAGGGTAGTTTTGATTTGCATCTCCCTGATTGCCAATGATGTGGAACATTTCCTCATACATTTATTGGCCATTTGTATTTCTTCTTTTGTGAAGTGGCTATTTAG
>PVLC010024972.1:0-24102 GCA_004027655.1 Graphiurus murinus
GGTACTGGGGATTGAACTCAGGGGCATTCTACCTCCGAGCTACACCCCCAGACCGATTTTTTATTCTTTATTTTGAAACCGAGTCTCACTAAGTTGCGGAGTGCCTCACTAGGTAGCTGAGGCTGGCCTCGAACCCGGATCCTCCAGTCTCAGCCTCCCGAATGCTGGGATTACAAGCGTGCGCCACCACGCCCGGCTCTGTAATTTATAATTTAATTATTAAATTAAATTGGGTAAATGTAAACTGTAATTAATGCTTTAAAATGCTCTTGGATTCAAAGGACCTAAAGTAACATTTGAGTCTATTATATTGGCTTCTAAGTTGTTAGTGTATAGGAAAACAATATTGTAGAATGTATTTGTTTTGGGGTCTTTACTAAAAGACAACAAAGATTGCTGGAAATCAGGGTTCAGGTCAATGTGTATTTTTTAATATATTGCTTTGATGGGAAAAACTACCTGGGCACCACAAAAATTTAGAGACAATGATCAGAATGATAAAACACTCCTTAAAAATCTTTAGCTGATAGAGCTGCATGGAAATTTTCAAACCCTCTAAAAAATTGGACAAATTTTATTGGTCCAGATGCTGAATATCCCAAGTTTTATTCCCTTACTGGCCATCCACCTGGAAAAGCTAAACAAAGATAGACATTTCACTTTGTCAACAAAGGGAAGTCATAGGCAGGCCACAATGTCAGAAATGGGTGCTGGCCCCATGTCTTGCTGATATCCATCACAGATGCATCACATATGAATCTGGTGATCATAACTAAGTTCCAGATCTATGTCATGCAGGTAAGCAAGGATAGGTTCATCAGATGAATCCCTGCTTATGGCCATGCATAAATGGGAGCCAGATTCACTATCCCAGGGGATACTTGAACCAATTCAACAGTGGGAGAGATTACAGGACAACCCTCTTCTCCTCTGCCTTTCAGATTGGAAATAGCCCACCTGCCAAGCCTGTTAAAACCCCATTGAATTGCATACTAAAGAACTGGTGATCTGTTGACCCTCAGACACTAAAGAAAAATGCCCAGTTTTTTTATTTTTCTGAATTTTGTAGTATAGATTAAAAGACAGAGAAGATAGATACCAGAGAAAAATGTAAATAATGACACTATCCTAAATCTTTTCTGCAGGAGGAAAAGAAAAGGTCTAAATTTGTGTTAAGGAAAAATACAAAGGTATACCAGGAAGGTAAGTCAGATGTGGCCCTCCCCTTCTGATCACATTGACAGATGAATATTTATCATACCACCAGAGCCCCCCCCCTAAAAAAAGTAAACACCATATATAAAAGGAGATATTTATAGGCATGAAGAGATATTATGATAAAGTTAAAAGAAAGAGGGAAATGTTTTTAGGTGGAAAACTATTTTTTATGACAAGATCTTTGTTCAAAATGACTAAATTACCCCACAGAAAAAAGAAAGATGAGAACAAATTCAGAGAATTAAGCAAGTTCCAGAGGGTTTGAGGAAGATGCAAATAATTTGTAAAAGGTAAAACTTATGAAATAAATGTATGTGATAAATCTGGTTAGATTTTTAAAAAATTATTTAAAAGGTTTCCTAAAAGTCACATTAAATGCATTGATTCTATGGTTACAATAATTTAGTTTTCTTAAGATTTCTATATGCTTTTTGTAAAATTTTCCAGAAGCCAGCCTTGAGATAAAAAAATTACATTTTATTAAGATTTTTTTTGTTTCTTGCTATCTATTAACAATAATGTTTTAGATACGTTGTTCCCTGAGTATAAAATGGGATCTAAACAAAACTGGAAATAGTAAAATCCTTTCCAGGTTTATATTCATATGTTCCTAATTGCATTATGACCATTTACTTTATGCAAAGATACAAATAAAATTTGTTTTATTCTTGATAATTTTTATTTGTTTTTTATAAAACTGTATAACTGTTATTTGTTAACATAACAGTGTTTTGAGATAATAGCTGTCACATGCAAGACAGATTAAATGGATTGGTGAAACTGATTTTCCGGGGGTTCAACCACTGAGACTTAGAGAACACTCAGGAAATAAAAGTTCTAAGGAAAAAATAAACAGTATTTGGCCCTAGCCCTCCAAGATCAAACACAATGAAGGAAAGGACCTTTCTAAAGACCCCTGAAACTCTGATGAGTCACCTGATCAGAGAGATCAGAAGACTCAGAGACTGGAAGTCACCAGCACATACTCTGCAAAAAGAGGCATCATCAGAGTAGAAAATGCCCTTTATGCTTCAAGTAGTCATCAAGACAATAGTCAGCAAGACAATGTCCCATCTTTGCAGATGGCACAACTGGTAGAGGTAAAGTCCCTAAGAATAACCCTGAGGGACCTTGACTGACCTTAATAGCAAAATAATGTTAAAAGAAACAAACAAAAAAACTTATGTTTGTCCATCATACTGCTACTTCTTGGTCATGAATACCCAGCAGAAAAGTATAATCATAGGCAAATGTGCTATTCCAGGGATAATAAAAAAAGAGCTGTACTAAAAGCATTTATAATAATACTTCTACCTTCATATTCACAGAGTAAGATATGATATCATTGCCCAAAACCTCCTTCTAGTTAAGTCCTTATAAGATGCTGTAAAGTTAAACCTATTATTCTTGAAGTTTTACAGGTCCAGGGCCATCAGACACTACAAAAAGTGGAGATTCCTAATTCTGTAAACTCCTGGAGGATCTGAATCCTGTCCAGACTCCTGCAGGCAAAAAAACTGTTTGAGCTAAGTTAAAAACAACATAATTGTTGTTTTTTGTTTTTTGTTTTTTGGTTTTTTTGGTTTGTTTTTTTCAGACTTTGTGCCACAAAAAATTTTCATGATTTTATATATATTGACTCATTGTCTATCACAAATGAGTTGGCTACCTGGCCTCCAATTTAAAATGTTAACAGGTAGATAACCCAAGGGAAAGGGTTATGGAAAAAAAAGCATTATGAAAAGATATCTGGTTTATTGTATAATGTACTAATGTATCAGTTTTTCATGCAAATGCCCACCTAACCACCATGAATGACTTTGAGCCAAGATAACCAGACTCCTTTAGCTCTCCAGCTAAAGATGGTTATGAAGAATTCCTTTCTCCATGGTCCTCTAGATCATCCACCCCTCAGATGCTAAACTGCAATTCTCTGACAGCCACCCCCTACCAGTTCAAAACAACTAGAGCAGTTTTTGTCCCATTTCCCTAACAGCAGTTAGGGTCATTTAATCAGAGGGGGGCATGAGGCAGGGCAGAGAACCTGGGAACAGGAAAAATTAAAACAGTCATCTGCATTATCTTCTGTGAGATTGTGAGAGGTAAACAGAAAGATGAGAGACTGGTGAGCACCAGGAATAACTACCAGCCTACAAGATAACAATTCAAATTAAGGATCAAAATTGTGCAAAAGTTATTGGTTCACCCAAACTCAACTCTGACCAATTATAAATGAACAGATATAAAACCTCAATAAGGTTTAAAACCCTACTTCACAAAAGATTCATGGTTACTCTCTTTCTGGGACTCCTCCTTGTGTGGGAGGGAGCTGCTTTTCCTTCTATCTTTCCCTGATTTAAAATAAACTTCCATATTTCTATATCCTTTGCTAGTTCTTGGACTTCATTTATCAAATTCCACTGAACAAGAATCCTATACCTGTAAAACATACCTGTAATCCCATTACTTGGGAGGCTAATACAGGAGGATTGCAGGTTCAAAGCCAGGCTCAGCCACTTAACAAGGCTCTCAACAACCTAGTGAGACCCTGTTTTCAAATAAAAAATAAAATTAGGGCTGGGATGTAGAATGCCTCTGGATTCAATACCAGTGCCCCCCCACACACACACACAAAATGAAAAGGAAATTTTATGAAATCAGATCTGTTCTGCTAAATGATAGGCACAACTTCTGCTGTCTCAAAAATCTCAAATAGACATATTGAAGTCACATATTTTAGAGATCTACTGGATAATATCATCTCAAGTCAAGAAAAAAGATGCCTTTTTAGTCAAAACTGACTTTATATCACCTCTCTGAAGATCCTTTTGCCCTTAATTAATTTTCCGAAGGGATACAAAGTCGTCAAGTTCTCTTCTCTAATCAGCAGTTTTTCATCTATAAAATGAGAGGACTAAAATATATTATGTCTATGAGTCCTTCCAAATGTATTCATTTATGAACTCATGAGTATTATTGGATACTAAATCATAGATTATCTTGCATGGAAATCTGATTATGATCTACATTATGATACAGAAAATCTAAACCCCATGGATAAAATATTTTCAAATTATCAGATAAGTTTTAAGAGATCATATCACAGTACATTTACATTGCAATTATATATAACAATGTGCACTTATAAGGCAAATTGATCAATGTATTTACTGTTATTATAAGCTTCAAAATATATTTACATATACATTATTATCAATAGCTATTAAAGTACTAATTAGCCCAATGTACTAATACATACTCAGCTACTGTTTACTTTTGTAAGCTGTTCTCAAAAAATGCATACTTTTTAAAAGTATAAGTGTTTAATGACAAATGTGTTGACACATGCCTATAATTCTAGTACTTGGGAGACTGAGACAGGAGAATTGAAGGTTACAAACAAGATTCAACAATTCAGTGAGACCTTTAAGAATTTCATGAGACCCTGTCTCAAAATAAAAAAAGTAAACAGGGCTGGAGGTATAGTTTAGAGGTAGAATACCTCTAGGTTTAATCCCCAGTACAGGAAAGAAATAAGTAAAAGTGTTTATATATCAAGGATGAATTAATATAAGCATCATCAAATAGAAAAATATGCTAATAAATATTAGAGAAGTACAATAGTCAGTTGAATATACTGTGAAAAACCTAAAGAACAATGGTAGCATTTGAAATCAGGTATTAGGAATTTTGCCTAGCATAGACATATAATTATTCAGGAGACTATAATGCATGAACAAAGATATACAGAAAGAAAAATGTGAAATATGCTTAAGAGAAAGTAGATCTTACTGAATGGAGGTTGCTGCATGTCTAGAAGAGTAGCTTATTTATTCATTGATTCATTCCATAACAGTCAGTTGTGTAACACTACTTGCCAATAACTGGCAGAAAATAAAAAAGAAAAGCCTTTTGCCTACATAAGATTTGCTTTCTAGTGGTCAATGCAAGATACAACAAAATTTGTACCTATTGTGGATAGTTGTAAATATTGGACTTCAAAGTTCATATCAATTTAAAAAGAAATTAAAGGTCACTTAAGGTTTTGAACAGAGTAATGACATGATTGAACTAGTGTGGAAAAGTGAGGGAGGGTTAAAGATGAGGATGTAAATAGACATAAAAGTTTTTTTTTTTTTTTTTTTTTTTTGCGGTACTGGGGGTTGAACTCAGAGGCATTCTACCTTCGAGCTATACCCCCAGCCCCATTTTTTTATTCTTTATTTTGAAACCAAGTCTCACTAAGTTGCGGAGTGCCTCACTAGGTAGCTGAGGCTGGCCGCGAACCTGGATCCTCTGGTCTCAGCCTCCCGAATGCTGGGATTACAAGCGTGTGCCACCACGCCCGGCTGACATAGAAGTTTCTTCACAAATTCCTTAATGCTATCACAATGTTCAAACACTGTAAATTGTCAATTTCATATTTAACTTGATTTATATATGATATTTTATATTTGACCATATGTTCTTCTTGAAACTCTCCTCTCTGATTTCTATGTTACTCATTGGCCTCCTATTTCTGTTAATTCTCAATTCTCCAAAGAAATATTCATGTTGTGTTTAGGTCAGGTGTGTTCTTTTTCAATGAAGTCCCCTACTTCACCCTTTCATATATTACCACATCTATGCATGGTTTTAACAACCACCAGTAGGATTACAACCCCATAATAAAATATATCTTTAGTTTTGTTTTATACCCTGAATTCTAGAATTATGTAATAAACTATTATTGCCCATTTTTTCCCAGATTTTCCTCAAGCATCTCAAATTCAGTAACACAACTTTAACTCAATATCTTTGCTCTCCTTGGCACCAACTCTTGTCCTGGATTGCTATGTCTTTCATATTTATTAATACCACATTCACCTTATTACTCATCAGAAATCTGGAAACTATTTTAGAATCTGTGTTCTTCTTGATTTTTCCATACCACATCTGATTGTATTTATTTTCTAGTATTCCTGAGAATAGCATCTCATCTTTATTGGCTAATTTACTGATTAGGATTGTAAGGTCTCTATATTCAGAGACTCCTAAAATGACTCTGGACAAATCTTAAACTGAAGTTTCATTTTTTTATCTTAAAGTGGAAATAATGATTTTCCTACATTATGGAGCTGTTGTAGTGGAAAGATGCAATTATGCATTCAATGTGAGTGTTGATAAAAAACAATAAATTGTATTGATTATTAACATTACCAATATTTATATTGCCCAAAACCCTTTACTTTATGCCCTATAATCACCTACCCTATGTTAATGAAGTGCATTTAATATTAGTACTCCTGTCTTTAAGCTTAGTTCTTCTCTTCTAGTATCAGTGTGATCTTTACAAAGCTTTAGCATAATCCTATGATGTAGAGGACAAAACTTAAATATATTTACCATGGATATTACATTTCAATTTCTCTTATTCTTTCTCTGTTTATCTCTAGTGCTTTTACCTGTTAGCCTCCACTAAAAAGGTAAATTTAAAAAATAAGCCAAAGTTCCATCCACCCTTCCAATAAAAAAGATTGCCCATATGTGTCTCTTTGACTTTGTATTGATAACTTTACTTCTCTTCTCTATCTGGAAAGCTCTTGTTCATTCCTCAAAGTCCTGCACAAAAGTCACATACTCTGAAATCTTTAGAGTGGCTCATAGACAAAATTATTCTCTTGTCTACATTTCCATATCTTGCATATACCATTATTAGTTCATATATCCCATTGTGCTGTTAATATCTGTTTATAATGTTGGTTAACCCATTTGAATTTAGAATCCTTATCTTAGGTTTGGGCATAAATTTTCCTTTGAAATTACATGTCCTATACTTTATTAAGGCAACTTAATGTATATGGAAATAAATGGAAGTTTCTCTAATACATTAGATGGAACAATAAGGAATCAAATTTATCTTGATTATAGTTTTGATCATTATCATATCCCTTTATTATATATTGAGACATATCAGTAAGTGTAGTGGATTCTTATAATTTGGGATATCTTCAGCATCTACTTTAAATATATTGGACTTTCTCATGCCATGAGGGCTGAGTCATTCCCAATGCAATTTCCATTTCTCTGCTTCTTTTCAGTTCCTCATTGTGGTTAATCAGATAAATATGCCAATACAAAGCACCTTCTGGTGACCAGACCCCATAGAACAGGTAGATATGACTTATGTGTTTCAACTCACTGACCTGTATATCCCCAAAGATTGTACAAATATGGTGTGCACAGTGTGACCCCCTGGAATTTGGGCCCACTTGTTCTAAACTCACTGACCAGAAGTTCGTGCAGAAAAGTTCTTTACATGAAGCCCTGTATCCAAATGAAGTTTTCAGACCATAGGCCCCCCCACTTTCTGTCTTGCCACCACCTGCAGCATACCTACCTTCCCATTGTACCTCTTCTCTCTGGATCAGCAATAATAAACTGCTTCTGTTATTTCATGTATTTTTGTTGAGATGCCTTGTCTGTACCTCACCTGATTGACATACCTGATCCTAATTTCTTCCTTGGTCACAGCTCTTCTGGGAAATGGCAATATTGGTAGAAATAAATTAGACACAGGTCAGACAAAGCCATGAAGGTGCTTTGTGGTATAAATAAGTTCCTATGAGATGGACACATGGTGATGGGTTAACCATCCATCAGGATGAAAAAGTATCCCATGAAAGACATGTTATAAATATCCATAATCATATCCTGGTGCCCCATGGGTACATGGCTAAAACTTATAGCCACTCTCCTGAGAAAGACTACAGGAACAAATTGGGGGGAGGAGAGGGAAGTAGATGTTATGCCCATTCACAAAAAGTTTATATTCTGAGTATTCAAACCATACACACCCACCACATATGCTGTTTAATTTTCACAAAAAAATTTCTAGGTCAAGTCCTATTATCCCATTTTACTAAGGAGGAAATAATGAAAAGACAAGTAATTTTTCCCCAAGCTATGTTGTCAGTAGGTAGCAGGATTGTTATACTATTGTTATGCTGCCTTATAAATACAAGCATTAAAATAATTTATCCCAATCAAAAACATAAGAAGTGCTTAAATATAGTGTGTTGATCTGCAGAGGAATAGTATGGGTGATATTATTTTTACCATGAAGTTTGGCTAGAGAGAGATAATATTCTAGATAGTAAAGATAGGAAAGCTGGGCGTGGTGGTGCACGCTTGTAATCCCAGCATTCGGGAGGCTGAGACCGGAGGATCCGGGTTCATGGCCAGCCTCAGCTACCTAGTGAGGCACTCCACAACTTAGTGAGACCTGGTTTCAAAATAAAGAATAAAAAAAAAAAAAAAATAGGACTGAGGGTATAGCTCAGAGGTAGAATGCCCCTGAGTTGAATCCCCAGTACCGCAAAAAATAAATAAATAATAAAAAATAAAGATAGGAAAATAGTATTACATTTTACTCAGTATCTCACACACTAAATTACTTTATAAATATATGGGAAGTAATATGCTGTAGAGCATATGAAATAACTTTTAGAAAAAACACACTAACAATTTGTTTTTGTAATATTTGCCTTCCTTTAATACTCACATATTTACCTGGTTATATGAAATTTTGAAATGTAGGTTAATTTCCGAGGAAAAATGTATATTTTAACCTTTTTAATGTATGGTAACTATTTAGTGAAATATGTTTTAACTTAATTTATGACTTCCGTAATATTTTGATTTCATCCATATCGGGTAGTCATAGATCACACACTTAAGATGAACAAATCACTTTGGTATGTTTTTAAAAATTTCCTGGATCTGACTCTAAATTCTATATTACCATTATTATCCTTTAAAATTCACAACTAATATATCCATAGAAGAAAATTAGACACATATAACATACCTTTAAATCCTGAGAGCTTTGAATGAAAATTCTCAGATGAAGTACCAGAGCCAAAAAAAATCATTAAAAGGATGGCATCCTTGAGTAGTGCATAACTTTGTATGTGAAAGAAATTATGCTGTTGTTGACAACTCAAGAAACATTAAAAGAAGATGTTTCCCTTAGGCCTCTTTGTTTATTCTCTGAAAACGTCCCTTGAAATATAAATTCCTCTGGAGGATAATTATAAGAACCTCAAAAACAATTTAATATTACGTATGTGTTAATAGTCAATGGTCATCCACATTAACCTGAATAAAACTACTGACTCTCTCCTACCCAGTTTTGAGTTAAAACAAACATTATTGTACCAGAAGGTATTATGTACCTTAACTATAAAAGAAAGCGAATATTAAACGGAGAGTAACCAACATTTTTCTCTTGAAAATTGTGTTTTGTTATGCCACAGATTCTTGAAATAGAATGAATTTTATTGTCCCTTTTTATATATATTAAAGATAAAATATCCTATAGGAGTGGTATACAGTATTTGTAGGGCTCTTATGAGCATAATATTGTGAAGTTTAAAAGTGGCATTTGGGACCAGTTCTTTACAAAGCTGCAATATCACCCTGAGCAATTTATTTCATATTTTGAGTTGTATTTTTTCTTGTCTAAAAGACTAGAAAATGCACACAATGCTCACTCCAATTTGTTTCATTTCTAAATTATACAACTCCAAATAAAACTTGTGTTCCTCAATTTACAAGCTATGTGATTTAATAAGACATAATAGCAGAACCCAGATTTTTAAAAAAACAAGCAGTTGAATAGAATACTTCTAAATTGCTGGAAAATTCTATCAAGATTCCACTAGTTAAAATACATCATCACTCTTTTAATGCTTTTATTTGTTCATTACAGCCTCATATCATAATGTAGTTCAGAGTTCAGAGTGATGGTGACATACATGCACACAGCACTTGAGCTTTCTCCCACTTCCTACCCACTCCTCCCTTCCCCATACAGGATATTGAGATTGGCGTTGGTATTCTCACATATGTATACAGTGTCAATAGAAGTGATTCCTTCATTGATCCCCCATTCCCCCTTCCCCTAGGCTACCTCCCTGGCTCCACTGGAGTTTCTCCTTCATTATATGAAGTCCCTCTGGAACACCAATTATTCCCAAGCTTCCACAAGTAAGAGAAAACATATGAATCTACCCTTTCTGTAATTGGCTAATCTCACTTAACATAATGTTCTCTATGTCTATTCATTTTCTGGCAAATGACATAATTTTGTTCTTCTTTATTGCTAAGCAGAATTCCATTGGGTATATATCCTATCATTTTGTAATTCATTCATCTGTTGATGGACAATTGGGTTGGTTCCGTAATTTGGCTATTGTGAATAGTGCTACTATAAACATGAATATGCATATATTACTTTGATATTCTAATTTCAATCCCTTTGAAAAGATACACAGGAGTGGTATAGCTGGATCATATGGTGGATCCATTCCAAATTTTCTGAGGAATCTTCACAATAATTTCCATAGAAACTGTACTAATTTGCATTCACACCAACAGTATATGAGATTTCCAATTTCTTCATATCCTCACTAGCATTTATTATTGTTTTATTTCTTGATGATTATCTTCCTGATTGAGGTTAAATGGAATCTCAGTGTTGTTTTGATTCACATATCCCTGATTATTAATGGTGTTGAATATGTTATCATGTATTTACTGGCTATTTGTATTTCTTTTTTCTTGTGAAGTTTCTATTTAATTCAATTGCCCATTTCTTGATTGAGTTATTTGTTTTTTAGTGTAAAGTCTTTAAGTTCGTTGTATATTCTAGACATTAGTCGTCTATCAGAGGAATAGCTAACAGAGATCTTCTCCCATTCTATAGGTTCTCTCTTTAGACTCTATAGTTTCTTTTGATGAACAGAAATCTTTTAGTTTATTGCTATCTCATTTAATAATTCTTCTTATTCCTCTGCCTAGAACAATAGTCTCCATTTTGCCCAATTGATTACTAATCATTGTTCAGATTCAGTGTAACTTCTTATAAGATGATTTCTATGATCTGATGTGTATCCTTTATATGCTTTCAAAGCATTCTATTACCACACTATGTTTATGTATGGGGGTTTCCAGTTTAATTGATGTGACACTACAATATTTGTTTCACAGAAGTGGAACTGTGCTTGCTTTCCTGTTCTTGCATGCTCTGTCCTTAAGATTTTAGGACCAATGAGTCTTGGGCAGGGAAAGCAATTTGGAATGCCATTAAAGTGTATAGAAGAAGATGGGTATCATATTCAATCTAGAACAACTAGTAGACTCAAGCTTTATGACAAGGAGATATAGAAAGGTTGTGACTGGGAATATAAGGAAGATAAAATTTAATAATAAGTATAAATGGTGGCTAATGTGCAATATTAAAGAAATCAAAAAGAGATTAACATAAATGAGCAAGTATGATTTGTGTATGATACATTTATATTTTATTTTAAAACTAATAGCTTTAAAATTTATAGTATTATTGGAACTTTTCAGATAACTAACAATTATATAGCTCTGGGAAAATAAAATTTGTTATTGAGCAGTGGATTCTTTTTTGTTTTTAGAAGGATCTTCATAGAATAATTATCATTGTGTCACTGTCAGTGTTATAATTTCACAAATGAAATAATTTCATTTCTGCAAAGATGTGGGATGCTGTTCGGCATGTGAAAATTGCCTAATATAGCTTAAGTATAACTAAATTTTTGTATTATCACTATATATACTCAAAGTTCATGCTTGCTTATTTATTTATTTATTTATTTAGTATGGTACTGGGGATTGAACTCAGAGGAATTCTACCTATGAGCTACATCTTCAGCCCTTTTTATTTTTTATTTTGAAACATGGTCTCACTAAGTTGCTAAGATCCTCGCTGAGTTGCTGTGACTGACTTTGAACCTGTGATTCTCCTATTTCAGTCTCCTAACTACTGATATTATAGGCATGTGCCACCATGCCTGGCTTCATGTTATATATTTTTTTAAATTTCTGCCTGCACTGCAGAAATCCTCTTGAGATCAAGAGAAAAATGTGCTTTCTTTAACCTAAAAAACTATTCTCCATATTTGAGTTCCATGTAAGAAGAGATAATGAGTTTAAGATTTATATGTAATGTTTTCTTCTAACTAATCATGTGCAAGGCATTACTGCAATTAACTGGCAACTTCAACCCCAAGGGAAAATAATTCATTTGTACTCTCTATTTCATGGAAATATTCTAAGGTTCAACATACCCTGTTCTTTGATATTTCTCCCGACAGTAGGATGTCTAATATTTGGAAATATTTTACGATAGAGTTAATTACACTTCTTTTTGTGATCCCTGAAGGCTTTTAATATATAGAAAACAGCTCTCCCAGCACCATTGCAATAGAAAAGACTGGTTACATCATTATTTCAGTTCCCCAAAGCATAAACAACTCTCTGTTATAATAGCTCTTAGTTTTTAATCTAAATAAAACCAATAAGATAAACATATATCATCATTAAAAATATATCAGGTATAAGTGTGTTTGTGTGTTGTCAGATCCATAGTCCAGTTCTGCCAAGGTAGTAAGGCAAGTTAGTGGCAGGCCACTAAAGTGCCTGGAGGCAGAATGGGAGGTATAATGATTTATTGGAGAACATGTACAAGATATTAGTCATTGCTCCAAGAAGAGTTCAGTTGCAACAGGCTGACAGATAGCATCTCTGTCCCTCATGGTAATTTCTGCAGATAACACTAACTTGCCCTATTTTCCAATGTGAATAAAAGAAAGTCAGTGCCCTTGAAGACAGTATGTATCTGAACATTCCTGCCCCAGCTTGCTTTCATGGTTTCCTTAACTTGGCTAGGTTTTGGGGAACAGAAAGTTAACATTCTTGGGCATGATATTTTGCTGTAATTTTTTTTATTGGGGATGATACACCCCCACCATGTACCTGTCTGCCCTAACAATCACATCACACCCATTTTCCAAATGTTCCTCAGGTGGTGCATCAGGATGAACATTGTAACCAAGCCCCAAAATAGTGATACAGAGAGCAAATGTATGAGCCCTCCTGTAGAGTGATGACTGAACACAACACCTCTCCAGGTATCAAGAAGAGATCCGAACCAAATGGAAACTGAATCAATACCAAATATACCTATAGCAATAAGGAGTTTTCAACTTAGGTTAAACTAAAATATGATAATTATCAGGGATAAACACACAAAATTCTGGGGCATACAGGCCTGAGAGAGAAAATTAGCTTGAGAAGTAAAGATATGAAGAATTTTAGTGCCAATATTTTATATTAGTTATATTTTCTCTCTGTTTTTTATTTCTTCTGTCCTACCTTAACCATACTAACATGGTGATCCCAGGCATACATAATAGCCTCCACCCTTCCCCATATAGAGGTGGGAGGCCATCCATAGAGCTCTCAGCACACAAATTCTTCAGAGACCATGGGAGTTTCATTGGCCTCTTTTATAGCAAGTCTTTTTTGAGGATAAGGCAGAAAAATTAATATTGAAGAGAAATAATGGAGTTTATGTAGGCCAAAGGTATTGGTACTTCTAACTGGAGGAGAAAGCTAAATACACATTTCCACAGGCAAAATGATCCATGATGGACTAAAAAAGAGCTGTAGAAAATTAACTGAGATGTATATAGTCAGATACTTTCCACCAAATCTTTTCACAAATAATAAATTTCACTGGGAAAGATTATTTCTACTCCTCTTCAAAATTTATTCTCAGATTGTGATAAAATAAAATGATGAAAAATGTTTTTATGAATATTAATATTGCTGGCCTTTAATCCTTCTTAGAAGTAAATGGCTACCTACTATAATCACTGGCTTATGAAAGAGTGAAATGTCAGATTTTGGTGAGGTACAAGTCCTATTCTGTAATTTTAATAAAGGTTTTTCCTATCAACTTTTAAAATTAGATTCAGAGATTCATATAAGTTTTTTATATCAAGTTTCAGAACACAAGAAGGAGTTTCTCTTATATTTAATGAGCAAAGGTGTACATTTTTTTTTTTTTTTTTTTTTTTTGCAGTACTGGGGATTCAACTCGGGCATTCTACCTGTGAGTTATACCCCCAGCCCTATTTTTTATTCTTTATTTTGAAACCGGGTCTCACTAAGTTGCAGAGTGCCTCACTAGGTAGCTGAGGCTGGCAGCAAACTCGGATCCTCCTGTCTCAGCCTCCCAAATGCTGGGATTACAAGCGTGCGCCACCACGCCCGGCTCAAAGGTGTACATTTTTAACATCCCAGGAAGAATAAGGAATCTAATTGATATTTGGAAATATTCTCCAACTATCCTAAGCCACCATGAAATACTAAACAGTTCATGAGAATAAAGTAGAGTTTGGATTTTTTAAAATTGCATAAAGCCATTTTTAATACATCTAGAAATGTAGATATCATATGACAGTCAAGTAGATTTCAACTAAATATTATCCCTAGTTTAAGTTGAAGACGCAGTAATTTTCAATTCCGTAACAACTTATGAATGCTGATAGCTAACAAATCTACATTTCATTAAAAGAAATATTGTAATTTCAGAATGCTTTTAGAATATTGGATTATAAATTTTAACTACATAAATTTTCATATATTTAAAGAGAATATTTATTTTTTTTACTTAAATAGTAACTTTAAAACATCCAATGAGAAAAAAAAAATATATGTGTTTGTGTTACTGGGGATTGAACCCAAGGGCATTCTACCTCTGAGCTATGCCCCCAGCTCTATTTCATTTTTTAGAAACAAGGTCTCACTAAGTAGCTAGGGATCTCCCTAGCTTGCTAAGGCTAGCAGTGAATCTACAACTTCCTATTTCATCCTCCCAAGTACTAGGATTGCAGGTATAAGCCACCATACTCACTCATTCAAAAAAAATTATAGTGACTGGACACAGGCATTAGCCTAAGTAGATTAATTTGGCTTACTATTATTCTTTTAATTTAAAATATTTTCACTTAGCCTTTTACATTTATTCTTAATATTTAACAGTAAACATTCACAGTACTACAATAAGCAAGACATCACATTACTTCATTTATCAGAACTTTTATGCTAATGTGGACTTGTTAGAATATTGCTTTGTTATTAAACAGAAAGTAAAAGAGAAAGGGGTATATAAAAGACCACACTGAAGTGGTAATTCTTTACATTATAATGACTGACAATAGAGAGATACATGTAAAAAAAAAAAAAAAAACTTCAGCCAGGTGTGGTGGTTCACACTTGTGATATTAGTATTGGGAATTGGAAATATTAGAATTGGGAGGCTGAGAAGGTTTGAGGTGGCCAGTTTCAGTAACTAAGCAAGACTCTCAGCAACCTAGTGAGAACCTGTTTCAAAACAAAAAATAAAAAAGAGCTGGGAGTGTAGCTTGGAGGTAGAATGTCCCTGGATTCAATCTGCAGTACTTTAAAAAAAGAAAAAAGGAAAGCACAGTTCAACTTGTTTCAAAAACTGAAATTTTAAAAACTTATGAGACTTTCAAAACACTTCACTGTAATAGCACTGAATTAATAATTATAAATTGTACAGGTAGTAAGAAAATACATCAAATAACCAATGTATTTCAGAAAGGAAAATAAAAGTCTCCAATGTTAAATGTGTTTACATATTTATGCAACACATAATCTGGAGAAGCATACAAAGTAGATTTGTTCAAAATCATTCCTTGACTAGATCTTCATTTCACATTCTCAAACCTAGATTTTTATAAAACTTACCCTGTCAGTGGACTGAGCAAAAATATTCCTTTGGAGGGGGTCTTTTATGTATTTTTTATTGGTGTATTGTAATCATACATCTTTGTTAGGTATAAGCTGGTAAAGGCATACATGCACACATTTCTCACTTAACCCCTTCCCCTATTCCCGCCCCACTCCTTTGCCCTCCCTCCTTCTTAAGTTCAGTTTAGTGATTGACTTTGATATGTTTGTGAAAGTACATCATGTGCATTAGGGTATCCCTCCCCCCATCACCTTCAGTTAAGTCACCTTCTTTGCTCATCTAAGGTTTCTCCTTCTTCATCTACAGTCCCTATTATGCCCCACTTTATCCTTTTAAATGAACATAAATACTGAAGTGAGAGAAAACTAGCTCTTTAAATTACTTTCAGCATCACAAACCTAAAAATTAATAGAAAAGATTACTTCAACTCAATTTTAAGTACAAAAGATAATCTTGCACCTTCATGGCAGATAAGGAATGAAGAATTCCCAAACATTTTCCTTTTACGGTAAGATATTCATACTAGAATTTTTCATATTCAGTCTCTAATTTTCAGTTGTTGAATTTAGTATTATTTACAAGGCAGACATGATAAATTACTTACCAAATACTTGTCTTGAGGAACTAGATATACAGATTTTGTTTCAAAATTTTTTGTTGTTTTTGTTATTCTTTTCTCTGGGGACTGAACCCAGGGGCAGCCTCAACTATCTTTATTCTTTATCTTGAAACAGGGTCTCACCAAGTTGCTGAGTATCTGAATAAGTTGATGAGGCTGGCTTCTAACCAGCAATCCTCCTGTCTCAGTCTCCCAAGTACTGGTATTACAGGTGCACACCACTGCACTTGGCTAAAGGTTTTGTTTCCACAGCAATTAATTAATGAAAGTCCCACTCTATATTGTTTCAATAAACTGAAATTAGTTTATTTCATGTGATTGGGAAGGCAAAAAGTGAAACTTCATGAACTGTTTTAAACTGTTGACTAAAATTGTCTAAAATGTGATGATGTTTTAACCATGAAATGTTTAAGGGAAGGTTTTATGTTTTTGTTGTTGTTGTAATGGTAAATAGAAAGAAATTAAGAGCCATAGAAATATATTAAGTTTAGCATCTAAAATTACTATCAAATAATCATGTTTTATAAATAAAGGCTCTTTACTTTTATTTTAAATTTTTCTGATGTCAACTGTAAAAACAAAGCAAAGCACAGATGCTGTTTCATAGCTCTGGTGCTCCTACTGGAAGCATCCAACTAAAAGTGATTTATCTGTTCCATTAGAAGTACATGGACAAGTAGGACAGGCAAAAACATGTTCTCTGTGAGGTGAAAAGGGAAAAAAAGTGCAGCCAAGAAAAGTTGAAACACATTCTGCTTCTTAAATGATACCTATACCATCCAGAGACAACTTGAAATATTTATCTCCTTTATTAGCCACTTAATAATAATAATAACTGATATAGATTCCTTTATTTCCTATTAAAACAAAATCCTTTTATGATATAATTCCTTTTTGTCTCTAGGTTTGAAATCATGTACTAACAAGAGACCAAGCTTTTAAATTTGAAAACATCAGTCTGTATTATGATGGACTTTTAAGTCTCCTATTTAACAAAACTGGTAGATATAATTGTTTTAATCATCATCCTCTGTGAATATCCCAAGCAAATATTTTCCTTTACTTGGTGGAGAGGAGATCTTGAGTAAGAGATTTTCTTAGTCTGTTTCAGGGAAAAAGTAAAAAACCAACCAAAAAACAAACAACAACAAAAAAACTAAATATCATGCTGTTATAGAACTGTAGGAAGGCAAAGCCATTAGAGATAATTAAAGAAAAGGTTAGTTTTATAAACAAGGACTAAAGATTCAAAGATTTCCTCCCCATATGCCTTGTAGCCAGAAAATTATTCCCAGACTTTCAGTATGACCTATATCTGTCTCAGTACTTTGTTAAATAAGATTGGAAAAGAATTCAATCTTTCTCAGATGAATATGATGGTTTTATAGATTAACTATATATGTATTCCAATTTCTTCATCATATTTTTTATTATGAGTTAGTGTTAGATTTTAGCAAACCATTTTGTTCAATCAAATAATATTATCATATGATTACTTTTCTTTAGTCTGTAGACTACAATAATCAATTTTCAAATGTTGAATAAACTTATGTAACTGAAATAAACTTCAGTTACTTATAGTGTATAATTCTTTTATATATTGCTAGATTAATTTGCTAATTTTTTCATTGAGGCTATGACTTTATTTCTATTATTGTTATTTTTGTCTGGATTGGGTAGCAGAGTAATAATCCAACTTGTTATAAAGTTTTCTCCTCTTTAGTGTTCTGGAAGAGTCTATAAAATTAATTTCCACTCTTCTCTAAATGTTTCCTAAATTTCCTCACTGAAGCCTTCTGGGTCCGAGGAGTTCCTTTTCAAAATATTTTAATTATAAATTTAATTTGGTTTAGTGGCTATAAGATGATTTAAGTTATCTATTTCAACTTTCATGTGTTTTGGTAATATTGAGGAGGCAGAAAGAAATAGGCAGATAGGGCCAGAGGGTCACAGTGGAAAGACTTAATTTCCTGGGAGGCAACAGATGCTAACTTCCCAAATTCCTAAAAGGACCAGACTGCCTAAATTTCCAGTGTAAATCAAAATCCCCCTGAGAGTAGCCAGAGGTTTACAAATCTCCAGTTATTCCTGATGATAGACAATCCCAGGAGATTCCAGGAACCAGTGTCTGGGACTCCAACCAGAAAAAGGAGACACAAAAAGAACACTTCTAAATCCCAGGAAACTGCCTCTTGGACCTCATCTGGGAAAAAAAAACTCAAAGTAGCATATAATCCCCTAGACAAGCCACTCTAAATAATTTTACCCATTTCGGAACCCCTTACATTTGAGAGCTTTTCTCTCTCTCCTAGGTCATATTGGCCTTGAGAGAAAGTAGTGTGTAATTGAAGGCACCCAGCAACTCCTGGATAGTGATAAGAAGACACACGCTGTACACCAAGCCCAACCAAGGTCCCTAGAGGTGGTCTGTACCTCTCTTCAGTAGATTGTGTGGACTTTGGGAGAAAGCAGTTTGCAATTGATGGCATGTGGCTTGGACTACTACCAAGTAGTGTCCAGGAAGCAGCTGCCAGACTCCAGGGTCCTCATTGCCCCAAAGAGTGATCTTCCTCCATTTCCTTTCCTTATTTTTTTAATAATAAACTCTGCACTCAACTTTCTGTTGTCAGTGTCACTTTTTGTATTTCATAGACAAGAACTCTGGCAAAGAAAACATTTGTTTCAGTATGTATTTTTTTGAGGAATTAGTCCTTTTTTTTTCTAACCTGTCAAGTTTATTACTATAAGTCTTTTTAAGGTTGTCCTTTCATTAAATATGGAATTTGTATGATATTTCCTGTTTTCATTGCTATTTTTATTTATTCTTTAATTTTTCATCTTCATCAATGTTGCTAGAGATACTAATGCTACTATTTTTAAAAACTTGCTTTTTAAAATAAATTTTTAAAATATTTTATTGGTGCATTGTAATCATAGAGATTGATTAAGTTCAGGGTGGTAGAGGCATACATGCACATAGCTCTCATTTAGTCCTTCCCCAGTTCCCACCCTATTCCCTCCCCCTTTCCTACTTTAATGCTCAGCATAGTGATTGACTCTGAAAAGTTTGTGTATGTATATCATATACATTAAGGTGTTTCCTTCTTCTCCCATCCTATATCCCTCAGTGAGATTGCCTTCTTCACTTATCTGAGTTTTCTCCTTTGTCTAGAGTCCCTCCTATGTCCTATTTTCTCCCTAGCTTCCACATATTAGAGTAAACATCTGGGTTTTCACTTTTTGTGACTGACTAATCTCACTTGGCATAATGTTCTTCAGTTCCATCCATTTCCCTGCAAAAGACATAATTTTGTTCTTCTTTATGGCTGAGTAGAATTCGATTGTGTACATTTACCATTGTTTTGTAATCCATTCTTCTGTTGATGGATATCTCTGCTGATTCCATAGTTTGGGATTTTGAATTGTGCCTCTATAAACATAGATATACAGGCATTTCTCTTTGTTTTGTTTCCATTCTTTTGGGTAAATATCCAGGAGTGGTATTGCTAAGTCATATCGTAGACTAGTTCTCATTCTTCTGAGGATCCTTCATGCTGTTTCCCAAAGTGGTTGCACTAATTTGAAATCCCACCAACAATGTATTAGAGTTCTTGCTACTACAAATCCCCACAAACATTTGTTGTTGTTTGTTTTTAATGATTGCCATTCTAATTGGGGTTAGGTAAAATCTCAGGGTAGTTTTGACTTGCATATCTCTGATTTAAATAAATTTTGTATATGTTTTACATCTAGTTTAATTTGTTTCTGTTTTTACCATTTTTTCCCTCTGTTTTCAGGCTTATTTTTACATTGTGAATTACTAAGAACATGCAAAAAATATTAGGTCAAACTCCAGAAGAAACAGAAATCTAGAAGGAATAATTTTGCTATTTCCCTGAGATCCATGATCCTCAGCCTCACATGGTCTGAACTCAAAACTATAAGAAAATAAATCATCTTTCCTCTAAGTTATGTGATCAGTCTTTCAGATTATAGCTATGAGGATGCTGACCAGAACAACATATGAAATTGTACTAGATTTCCTTTTCTCTACTAATGTGAAATAAGAAAAAGCGAGGACTGATGAGAAGAAATATTTAATCTTGAGTTAAATTAATAAAAAGAAACACTTCTCAGATCTCATTTCGTATCTTCAATGTGCACCCCTTCATTTGCTGTTCATAATGTGTATCAAATCTTTCATTCAGAGCTACCGTAAAGTGATTTTTCCAGTCTCCTGAAATTCCTGTAATGAGAGAAAAACAATAATATCAAGTCTCAAATCAGAATCATGAGATTTTCTACTGTTCATTATTTTCATTAATACCTAATTAAATGTTTTTAATTCTCAATTTCAGCAATAAAATGTATCCCATAAGTATTATTTGAGCTTACAAAGATGAATTTGTCCCAATTGGTTAAAAATGTATCAAATTTCATTCTTTCAACCTTCTGTCTTATGCTATTTCACTTAATTTTTCTTCTTTAATTTCCTTTCATATACTGGGGACCCAGGATGAGCCCCTATATTAGGGTTCCAATATAAGCCCCATATTTTAGCCACTCCCACCCAGGTTGTTAAATATCATCTTCATGTAATAACATTTAAATCCAGACTTACTCCTTTGTACCCAATTGTCTAAAAGACATTACCCCCTGGATGCTATAGAAGTGTAGCAAATTAAATTCGTTCAAAGATAAATTCATTTTCTTCCTACCAAATTGTTTTTCTTTCTGTACTTTTTCATAACCCAGATAATGACAAGACCAGGCATCTAGTCCATGATCATGGAAGTTGTCCTCTCAACCAAATGTCTAATTTATTGTTCATATCCAAACTTTCTTTGTATCCTTTTTTACTCTCTACTTTTGCTATTGCTGTCAGTTACAGGCACTTCCCAGTGTTTCACACCTGGATTATAGTCCGGCAGGTTCTTCCTTCACTTTCTCTAACACATGCAATGTTCCTCTATGGAAATCATCCTGCTTGTTAATTTAGTCGGTAGTTAACTTGCCCTTTATTTCAAAGAACTCTAAACTTTCCCACTGACATAACCCAAAAAGTAGAAGACAGTAAATGTGTACCCTGAAAATCAGATAAGTCCTGAGGGTATAGCAGTTATGAGTCCTTTGCAAGCATAATTATTTAAAGTTCCACGTGTATGCAGATATTTTGGAAAAGGAGATAGATAATCTAAGAACTAGATAAAATATTATCTGAGAATTTACTTTCTTTTCAAGGACTCTGTGTTTTTCTCAGTAGCACATTTGTTAAGAATTCGCCGGGTATGGTGGCAGACACCTGTAACCTCAGTACTTGGGAGGCTGAGACAGGAAGATTACAAGTCAAGAGCAAACTAACAACTTAAAGAGACTCTCAGCAATCTACCAAGACCCTGTTTCAAGACAAAAACAAAAAAAGGGGGGGGGGGCTGAAGGTGTAGCTCAAAGGTAACACCCTTAGGTTCAGTCCCCAGTATCAAAGGAAAAAAATTCCCTGGCATTCTCACTGCTAACTTGATTTGCAGAGATTTTCTCTAGTGTTTTTTGTTTGTTTGTTTGTTTGTTTGTTGTTGTTGTTGTTGTTTGCTTTCCTACACATCAGTAAGATAATGTCCTAGTGCTCTGTATATCCTATATGCCTTTGGATTTTGAATTTATAAACTGACTACATATCCTAGGAAGACTACACCCCCTCTCAAATAGAATTCCATCACATTGCATTTTGATATTTTTGCTAAACAGAGATATATTTGAATTCCTGTATTTGCCACTATGTTTTGGAAGGTTTCTGTTATTTATTCAAGGAAGAGTCAGCATTGTTCTAAACTTGTTTCATCTCAAAATAAGATAACAATAAACCTATTTTCCTGAATTTCTGGTTAGAATTTAAAAAGACAATATATGTCAAAAATATGGTGCAAAGCCAATACACATAGGCTTAAGAAATGACAGCTAATAGGTTGTGATATTATTTCTCAGGCTGAAGTTGAACCATCTATCAGTTATTTTTAATATAAAATGAGAAAAAAAAACTAATAAGTAACTGAAACTTAATTGTGGTAGTAGTAAAAGTTTTATATATCCTCAGCAGTCTTTTTCCTATCATCATGACAAGCTATAATCTTCTCTAACAATGTATTCAAACTACATGACTTTCTTACCCTTTCTCATAAAGGGTGATATTTTTTGGTCCATGATTTCCTCTGGTATTGTCTTGTAATTGACATTTGGGTTGTCCTTCATCTCCTCAAATGAAGTATGTTTTATAATTTTGTCCACAAGCTCCTCTGAAGACTCTTTACCCAGAAAATGTATCAATTTCAGCACCTCTCTTCTGATATCCTAGAGAGAAAAAGTAATACTTGAAGTCTAAGTTACCAACATTGAGTAAATTTTTTTTTTAATTAAAAATGAGAGAGAAAAAAACCTGTTTTCCCCACTCACACAGAAATTAGACTTCTATTAAAGAAAATCACATTTTGGGGAAGCAGTATTTTTAATAAAATTATTCTTAGTATGATTATTTTCATTCATAAAATGGTATAAAAGATACCACAAATATTATTAGAAGATCTAAAAGAGATGTTTCTTGTAAAAATGTTTATTGTGGCCCTTGATGCATAGTATGTGCTCAAAAATGTTTTATACAAATATGAATAGATGTTATGAAATATGATAGTGCTCTGTGAATGATCACATTTGGGGGATGAAAATATGCAGGAAGCTTTTTTCCCCCAATTTATTGGAGTAGGTAGTGAGAAGCAGGGGAACCACGAAGACTAGGAAAAGGTATCAAAAGTCAAATATTCAACACGGAATGTCAGATGCACATGTACTAGATCTACCAACAGCTCCATATTATGCAACTTTTATATTTGCCCTATTATTTAGCTAAATCACTCAGTACAACTATTTGCATGACCAACTGCAATGTTTATTTTAGTTTGCAGTTTTCTCTATGAAAATTACTCTTTTACATTTCATGTCTGACAAATTATATCTTGGCTTTCAAATTTAAGCTTGCCCAACACTTTCTTTAGGATCATATATACTTTATTATCCTAATTTTAGTTAGATGTCCCAATTTTGTGGTCTGACATATAAATCTATTGATTCAGATACATGTTTTAAAATTGTTATTTATTTTATCTTACTCAAAACATCTTTTCTACACATACATTGTTAATATGTCTTTCTAAATGAAACATTTTAGAAACAAGAAAAAATAATGTATTCCTTCTCAGGCTTCTCAATTCAAATACAGAAGAAACTGAAACACAGCCATTATTTATCAAAATAGGGAGTAAGTGAAAATGGACAATTTGGGATATAAAATTTTGTTTCATTTCTTATTTCCTTAAACATATTAAGCATAGTTATATTATAGTCTCTTTGATATTTATAACATTTTAGATTTGAAAACCTGAGCCGGGCGTGGTGGCGCACGCTTGTAATCCCAGCATTCGGGAGGCTGAGACCGGAGGATCCGGGTTCGCGGCCAGCCTCAGCTACCTAGTGAGGCACTCCGCAACTTAGTGAGACTCGGTTTCAAAATAAAGAATAAAAAATAGGGCTGGGGGTATAGCTCGGAGGTAGAACGCCCCTGAGTTCAATCCCTGGTACC
>PVLC010024973.1:0-14197 GCA_004027655.1 Graphiurus murinus
ATATATATATATGATATTTTTTACTCACCTGTTTGTTGATGGGCACTTACATTGCTTCATATGTTGACTGATTTGAGTAATGCTCCAATAATCATGAGAGTACAATATTCTTCAACATATTGACTTCATTTGCTTTGGACATATACCCAAATCTGGATCATCCAGTAATTCTATTTTTTGTTCTTTCTTTTTTTTTTAAGGAACTTCCATACTGTTTTCCATAATGGCTTCAATCATTTACATTCTTGCTAACAGTGTACAAGGGTTCTCTTTTCTCTCCGTCCATGCCCACACCTGCTATTTTTTGTCCTTTCGATAATACCCATTCTAAGAGGTATGAGGTAAGATCTCATTGTGGCTCTAATTTACATCTCCCTGATGATTAATGGTGTTGAATATTCTTTCGAGTATCTGTTGGCTTTTAATCAGGTTACTTGTGTTCTTCCTCTTGAGTCATCTGAGTTTCTTGTATATTTTGGATATTAGCCCCTTATCAGATGTGTGATTTGCAAATATTTTCTTCCAATTCATAGACTGGCCTTTTTCTGTATTGATTATCTCCTGTGCTGTGCAAAAGTTTTGGTTGGTATAATTATGTCTTTTTAAAAAAATTTTCCCGACCTTTGTCCATTTTGTAGTTAGATTTATTCTTATTGCTTCATTTTAAAGAGTTATTTATATATTCCTGGACATTAATCACTAATCATATACATGGTTTGTAAATATTTTCTCCCACTTTATCCTTTCATCTAAATATTTTTAATTTTGATGAGGCCCAAGTTATTATTTTCCTTTTTTAATTTTTTTTATTTTTTTGCGGTACTGGGGATTGGACTCAGGGGCATTCTACTTCTGAGCTACACCCCCAGCCCTATTTTTTATTCTTTATTTTGAAACCGAGTCTCACTAAGTTGCGGAGTGCCTCACTAGGTAGCTGAGGCTGGCCGCGAACCCGGATCCTCCAGTCTCAGCCTCCCGAATGCTGGAATTACAAGTGTGCGCCACCACGCCCGGCTTCCTTTTTAATTATACTTTGATATCAAGTCTCAAAACAATTTGCCCAACCTTAGATCATTCAAATTTTTTCATTTCCTTCTAGAAGTTTAATAATATTACTTTTTACATTTATGTCTCTGATCCGTTTTGAGCTAATTTTTGTAGAAAACATATGATGCCTACAGGTGGCCAGTGCTTTTGTTATCATTAGTCCAAAAGGGTGTCATTTGCAGACTGAGTTTCCTTTGCTGATTTGTTCCACTCTGTAAAGTCACGATGGATTTGAAAATAAAGACTGTGGTCTCCACAGGAACCTCCACAGGTTCCTTTCATACTGCAGCCTGCTTACTCTTCTGGGACCAGGGCCGATCTGTGCAAGACCCTTTCTGGATTCCCTGTTCTATTGCCTTGACCTGTGCAGTGATCTTCCATCAATACCACGTCGTTTTGATAACTGTAGCGTCCTCCCTGTCCTTAACACGGATCACAGAGATTCCTGCTAGTTTATTCTTCTTTTGAAGATCATTTGCTCTGTTCTGGGGTTTGGGCCTTTCCATAACTTTGCAGAAGATTCTTCTGAACCAAGTCTTGGGGTGGTAGGATTCTGCTTGCTGGTTGTTCCCATCTGCCAGTTATCTCTCTGTGAAGGGAAGAGAGTCTGGGGCTTGGTGAAATGCTTCAAGCCTTTGGCAGGGCCCACATAGCTCTCTGTTGCCTCTTCTGCCTGATTCATCTGGTGGTGTTGATGAAACTCCAGAGCAGTAAACTACCTGGACTCCTTCTGTGGCTAGGTTGTGGTCAGGGAGACACCTGGTTTCCCTTCTGCTTCTGGGTAGTTAGTCCTAAGATATCTTGCTACTCTGTGGTTCCCTAGACCTGGGCTCTGTCACTAATTCTCCTTCCACTTGCCATTTTTGCAAGTTTGTTTTTTTTTTCCTTTTGTACTATTTCCAGGGATTATAGCTGTACGTAGCTGGGGGAAGAGCTGGAAGAAATGGATCTGCTCCATCTTGTGTGAATAAGAAGTCAAATAGCTTACATAAAGTCTTTCTCAATGCCCCATTTTTCATGTTCAATTAACACATCCATTAGCAAAATGGTCAATCGAGCTGTGGAATCAATGATAGGACTGAGTATTATCATGGGTTTGTATTATCAGTCAAGTCTTTGGTAATACGTACTACAAAGATCCTCTCGGTTAGTGCACACTCAGAACCACACAGGATGCTGTGAGACTCAGGGACTGGGATAAAATCTTTCTGTCACTACTGGACTCATCAGCATGGAGAAGAGCTGGGTCCTTCCTGGGCCTCCCACCATGACTGCAGACCTCACTTTCCATCACAGGGGAGCCTCAGGGACAGTGTTTCCCAACCACTGCACCACTGACCTTCAGTGACCTGGGTTTTTCAGAGTTGCAGTTTTCAAATGTTTTGGACATACACCATTTCATGAATAGGGCAGGGTTAAGTAATTTAGCTGCCAATTAAGAAGTCACCAAAGGAGTCAGGTGTGGTCGCACATGCTTGTAATCCCAGTACTTGGGAAGCTGAGATAGGAAGATCATAGGTTTGCAGTCAGCCTCAGTCTTTTGAGTAAGACAGGCCTTCCACAACTTAGTGAAACCTTGCTTCAAAATAAAAAATAAAACAGGGTTGAGGATGTCGCTCAGAGGTAGAGCGGTTTAAATCTTCAGTACGAAAACAAACAAAAAAAGAAAAACAGAAACAAAAACAAAAACAAAAAGGAAAGGAAAGAGAAGTCACCAAAGAACCGAGCATGGAGGCAATATGACTGTAATTCCAGTACTTGGGAAACTGAGACAGGAGGATCACAGGTTTGAGGTCAGCCTCAGCAACTTAGTGAGACCCTCAGTAACTTAATGAGACACTGTTTCAAAATAAATATAAAAAGGTATAGCTCATAGGTAGAATGCTCCTGGGTTCAATCCCCAGTAACACACACACATCACCAAATAATATTGCTAATTTAATAGTATGCCAAATGGAAGAAATTAGTTCTTTTTTTAAGTTTATTTTTTATTTTGTTAAAACTATTTCCTAGAATGGTATGACTTCTCATTAACACAACTAATAAAATATGTGCTGTAAAATCATACATTTAAAACATAAAAGACAAGCAACATTTTGATATACATAGAGACAAATTTCAGAAAAAAAACATTAAATATATCCAGCATAACTTAAGGGACCTGGATGTTACTTACAAATCACTAAATTAGAAAAGGAATAGTATTTAAGAAATATGTTCAGTGATAAAAAAATAAATCTACCAAAATCAGTATGTAAAAATATATTGATTTTACAAAGTCAGAATATTTCATAGTTTCAATTTTTGGATAGCTTAAATGAAGTTCATAGTAAATGAAAATAAAATATTTAAGGTCCATGAATGTCTAAAAAAGAATTCTATTGCTCAAATGCTACATAGAACTTCATATTCTTTAAGTCTATTACCAGAATAGTAAATTGGCTTTAAAGATGATTTTTCAATTACTTCCTAAGATTATTAACTACAGCAGGTATTATCACTGATATATTATTTGTTTCTCCTGTTGTTTTTTATCACTAACGTACAATATAAAACTTTTAATTTACTCTTTTACGACTCTATTTTGAAGCTAATTAACACCTTAAAAATACAGTTTTAGATATAAAGTTGATGGTTTAAATCTTCAGGAACAGTCGCAAATGTAAGAGATTTTCTCTTAGAGAATATGAAAATGAAATTTTTTTCTTTTCTCCTGTGAGCTTGCTTTAAATTACTCCATTTTGTCCAATTTTCTTACAGTATGAAAACCCTGAGGAGATATAAAATTTTGGTGACTAGAATCCAAAGATTTTTACGGTTTGTTTGTTTTTGTTTTCTAAGCCAAAAACCTTCAAGACTAGATCTTTATGGCAGCAGAGTAGAGCAAATTCTCAAAAAATCATATTTTCTTTTAAAAGAAAAATTGGCTGGAGAGTTTTCACACTGTAAGTTTTATACTTTTCACCTATGCATTCCTGCAAATGGACTTTTCTAATGGACTTCCTATAGGTCACAGGCCTGCTCTAGAATCTGAAACCCCCTCTCAAGATTTGACTATTCCCTGTTAACTATTCCCTGGTCTTCTCAGGACCTGCAAGGAGGCTGAAGGGAGCCCTTTAAAATGTACTGCCTCAGCTCGGCATGGTGGATCACACCTATAATCCCAGTACTTGGGAGGCTGAGACAGGAGGATCGCAGGCTCCAGGACAGCCTCAAAAGTAGTGAAATTCTCATCTATTTGAGACCCTGTTCCAAAATAAAAATAAAATAGGGCTGGAGGTGTAGCTCAGAGGTACAATGCACCTGGGTTTAATCACCAGTACTACACACACACACATACACACACACACACACACACACACACACACACACACACACAAATTAGCCTCTGTCTCTGAGAGTTTCTTTTTGAAATGTCAGCAAGTCTCAATGCTTCCCATGAAGTTGGGATTCCGACACCAGGTTTGGTTTTAGAGTTCTTCGAATATCTCTTTAGAATCCAGTTTTGGGGTCTGAGTTGTCCACTGCACTGGGAGACTCCCTCCATTCGTGTGGACCTTGCCCTGCCTTGGACTCCCTCCCCACCTGGCTTACCACCTAGCTTGAAGATGATTAGACGCTGCATCGCAACACCACCGCCACCACCCACGGGAAAGACCGAGCGTAGAGCCTGATGCTGGCCTCGTTGCTGCGCTCAGGGGAGCTGTCCTCTGCAAAGGCCTCAGGGAGGAACATCCCTTCCTGTGGCCACTGTAAGTCACCTCCTCTCTCTGGCTGACAATGGCTGACCCTATAACTGTGACCTCTCCCTGGTCCTGAAACTGCTCACAGACCCAGCCACTCCCCAACTTGAGTTTGCAATGCCTTTCTGTGTCAATTCGATGGACCTCCTCTTTTTGAAGAGTAGGATGAGAATGCAAAAGTCCGCAAGGTGCCTCTGGAGCTGTTTCTCTGCTCCACTGCCCTCACTCCATTCTCTTTTCTCCTGCTGCCTCTGTGGATACAGGGAAGGTTCAGATGCAGCACTGTTTGCCGTAAACCAGGAGGACTCTGCCCTGTTTTTCTATAACACATCCACCAGCAGCTCCATCCGGGTCCTTTGGCTTTTGACCATTGTTTGGGGATTTGTCCATGGCCCACTTTGCCAGGGAAGCAAGCAGGGTGTGTTGCAGACAGGACAAAGAAAGTGCCTGGAGACAGAAGTGGAGACTTATGGTTTATTCGGGAAAGCTTATAAGGGAGCAGTGATTGGTCCAAGAAGAGTTAGCGCCTCTGTTCCTCTGGCGCCTTGCTGAGCAGTGTCTTCTTTTTCACTGTGCCTTGCCCTGCCGTGGCTGGCTGGATAAGTACTAGGTATCCTCTGCACAGTACCCTCAGTTCCCTGCCTGTTCCCCATTCAGAGAGACCGCAGAAGCAGTGACGTCATCAGCCACAGCTTGCTTACTTTGCTTATGTGACCAGCATCCCGAGGAGCAACCATCCTGGCAGGCATGCAAAAAAGTAGCTTTCTATGGATAACACCAGCTTACCCTAGTTCCCACTGTGCATGAGATAAAGCCAGTGGCCTTCAAGATAAGAGGTATCTGGACTTTCTGGTCCATGGTTGCCCTCATTGGACTCTTGTCTAGGTTTCTGGAAACAGAAAAGGGACATACAGACACGTGTGTTTTAGCAACCCCCTTTCTTTTAGGGACCACACAGGACTGTAGAAGCTTCGCTGGCTCATTCTTTTCTCCAATGACGTTGTCAGAGGAGTACGTGGGAGTCAGGTTTTCAGATTGAGCACTGGGCTACAGCCTCTCTTCCTTTACTTGAGCAATACTGCATTTACCTTCTAGCTCATTGGAGGCATCTACATGTCCTGTTCTATTATCCTGAACTAAGGCATCACTTGCTAAATCCCTCCATTCTGCAGGTGAGATGTTAGTAGTTACCCTACTGCTCTTGGCGAGTGATGGTAGTATTGCTCAAGTCTAGTATGGTTTTCAGGGGGCAGGTGACTTTAAAGGACCAATGGCCATGAGTTTCTCCTGGGACAAATATTTCTCTTCATTCACTGCTTATGTCTTAGAGCCCTTAGAAAAGTGTAGTTAGAAATGAATTCTTTCATGATTTGGTTCTGTCTTCCTAGAAATCACTGTAGCAATAGGACTGGATTTGAATCACCATTTTCTTTTTCATATCATTGTGGAGATCTCTGCCTTTGTGGCCTTCAAGAACAAAGAGCTTTGCCTCTTTATATAAAGCAGCTTCAGGATGCTCCTCAGGGAGGGACTTTCTTCTGCTCTGCTTTGCTCTCATCAGTTTGGTGCTGGAGTCTCTTGGCATTGGTGGGAGAGTTTCTTTAAAGAAGTTATGACTTTGGCATTCAAAGGATGCTTCAGGGTGGCCATTCAATGGACCCCGCAATCCAAAGTGTAAACATCAGACTTATAGTTGTAGGGTTTATCTGAGAGCCATTCAGAGCTCTTGCACTGGTGTGTGCAAATGAGGGTGTTGGCTCTCCCAGAAGTTGCCTCAACCTTGGGTGATTGCCAATCACCCTCTTTGAGGATGAATGTACTTCCTAGGAAGACCTTTTGAGTTTTCAGGTCTCAATGAAGAACGTGCTTCTCGTGTAAATACTGCAAAGCCGTGGTGGTCTGTACACACCACTCTATCTCCTGCCTTTGGGGCAGGAGCTGCCCTTTCTTATTCTTTTAGCATAGATCTCCTTGGGAAGAGCCTTTGATGATGTGGAGGACACCATCTCTCCCCTCCCATGATCTTTGCCTGCAATGATGTTGGGGTGCCCTAGGTGAGAGGGGAACTGAGCTCCTGTTCCACACCTCACCAAATGTTTTTGAAGGTTCAGTTTTTAAAATTACATGATACTACTAATGACTTAAAATCATATACTAGAATGTATGTGGGGGGGGGAGCCTGAAAGATTTTGCTTAATTTTGTGCTATGCCAATTCATCAAGGTGGCAATTCATCTTAAGTGCTAAAATTAGGATAAAAGTCCTAGGCCCGGTGGAGACTCCTGAAAAGAGGAAGTTCGGTCTCTTTCAGGACTGTTCTACTTGGAGATATTTTACAAACACAGGTGACAAAAAGCCTGTCATAACAGCATGTAAGTAGGTGTCCGTGATTGTGGGGATTCAGGAGAATGACCGCTGTGGTTAGGGTCAATAAGAAAACTTTGCTGAAGGTTGTAGATCCAGAAAAGGTGTGATTATATGGGTCAAGGGGAGTCAACTTTACAAAGAAGGCAGGAGAGGTGAGATGTGCAAATGCCACGTAGTTGGAAGAGTGGACTTGTTAGAGATAGGAGCTTCACCAAGGCCAACTTCTGGAGGATGTGAAAGTCAAGCTGAGGAGCTTTTTCCATTTTCTGTGCACCTGGGATGTTTTGAACTGATGACCAGTACAAGCAAATGAAGAGTTTGTGATCTTCAATTTGCAAAGGGATGTTGTATGTCTGGGTTATAGTCAAGGCTATAAGAAGATAATTTGTGTGTGTGTGTGTGTGTGTGTGTGAGTGAAGGTGTAGAGATGGCAGGGACCACTGTGAAACTTTGCTTAATACATTTCTGAAGAATAAATTTCCTTTGTAAGCAAAACACTACAGTGAATAGTAACACACACACACACACTCAAGTGCAAACACAAAATGAATGCTTTAAAATTGTGTTAATTTGTATTCTGTGGATCAGTTTCAATGTTCACACTAAATTTTTCCCACTACTGCTTTAAGTATGGTTTCAATGTATCCACGCACAGTTGAAAATAAAACTATATTAAGTCCAAATTTGTAAAAATAATAGTTTGATTGTGGCTTTGCTCTTTGGTTCTGTCTGCTATCAACTTTTACAAAGCTTGGCTGAATATATGGAGAAGAGAAAAAAGAATGAATGATAACTCTAAGAGTCTAGGCTAGAAGATTGGGGCAATAGTGACAGAATCATTCCTTTTAATTTTTTAAATTTTATGTTTATATTCATAAAGAGTATCATGTATGTGGTACTTAAATGATAGTATAAGTAATGCGCATTACAAATCAATAAGCATAGATAAAAGCCTTTAGCGTACAGGACTATTAAGCATCTCCTGGCAATGTGAGAGAAAAAGCAGATAAAGTGATGGATTTGTATGAAAAATGAAGCAATCACTGTAACCCAGCAGTGAGATCATCTTTCTAACCAGCATAAAGGTGACTTTTGATTGAAATGGCCACTGCCTTCATGTGATTCCTAAGTACCAAGTACTGTCTACGTGCACATAAGTAATGATTCCCGTCTGACCTACATGATAAGTGTATTAGACTCTTCTAGAAACTCATAGGAAATAAAATACAGTATAATTTAGTAATTGGGTTTCTATTCACTATACCACTGTTCTAGTGGTAATCATAAATGCAATAACATAATGAAAGTCATTTTCTATATATTCCTCCGCCGTGAACATGATGTAAAATAGTAAAGGCTGTGGTGGTGATAAATATTTCTTGAATGGAAATAAATAAATGGATGAATAATAAATGTCTGCTCTCTATTTCTTTCGAGAACCTGACATAGGAAGAGAAGTGAAGCCAAGAAGGCAATGCCCTGGAAATGGCCATGGAATGTCAGCTCATCTTCCAGTCTGGGCCTGAGTCAGAGTGTCTCATCAACTTTGCATATTCTTGAAAACGGTCTTCCATTCTGGTATCTAGCTGGTGTGCAGAACACAAGAGCAGGTAATAAAAGCAAAAGGAGGAACCCCACACTTACGGTTTGCATCTTCAGCATCCCACGAAGGTTCATGTGTTGAAGGTTGGTCCCCAGATGACGACACCATTGGGAGGTGGCGGGGCCTTTGAAAGGTATGTCCTGGCGGGAGGAAGTTAGGTTATTGGGGGGCGTGTCCTTCAAAGGGAGACTGAGACTCCTGCCTCTTCCTCTCTCTCTTTGCTTCCTGGCTGTCCTTTTCCAACCTGATACCTGCCATGATGTTCGGCCTTGCCACAGGCCCAAAAGCAATAGAACCAGCTGACCATGGTCTGAAACCAGAAGCCACGATAATTAGTTTTTCCTCTTAAGTTGAATTGGTTAGATATTTTGTCACCGTGCCAGAAAGCCAATGCACCCGCCTTTTGGAAATTGCATGCACATCTCATTTAAACTCATTCAAGCCCGATTAAACTCATCAGACAAAGAACATCATGCATGCGATTTAAATCTGAGTAACTGCTTTAGAGTTCCCATGAACAATATAATGGTGAGTGTGCACTTTTAAAAGTAAGTGGATGATGAGATGTGAAATCGTTTTAATAATGCCTTTCTATGGAAAAGCAGCCAACTTGCTGACATCAAAATTGTGCCATCCATAGCTTAAAAGATTTGATGCATTTCCTGAAGTCCATCACTTCTCTTTTACATTCATTTGCCTCTTGGAAATGAGGGGCTTATTTCACTTCTTAGAAAGTAATTATAGCTGAGCATAGTGGAGTATTAACTGTAAGCCCAGTATTTGGGAGGCTGAGACAGGAGGATCGCAGATTCTGGAGCAGTCTCAGCAACTTAGTGAAACTCTCAGCAACACCTAGTAAGACCTTGCTTCAAAACCAAAAAAAGTAAAAGTAGGGCTGGGGGTGTCGCTTGGAGGTAGAACAACTCCGGATTTAATTCCCAGTACTCGTTGAAACTGTAGAATTGTAATCTCTTACACAAAGTTAAGTTTGGAGGCCATGCTGAGAAGCGCCAGTAATTTTTCAGAACCAATGTAAGAACTCTTCCTTGCAGCCTGGCCTTCTAAGAAGGAATTGGCTTCCTGAAGATCTCCTTGGAAACTGCCTGTGGTCTAGTCCTTGAAGCAATCAGTCCTGGTAAAACCACCAGGCTTGGAGTCCAGCCCCATGAGCACACCAGGGGAAGAGCCATATATATAGCTTTAAAGTCTCACCACTCCAAAGTCTTGCCCTGATAGGTCTCTGGAAGCTGCCCTCGAATGGAGGGTCTAACTGCCACTGATCCTTCTCTGAGAGTGCTTCTCAATGCACAGGACTGTGGGAGGTCTGGAATGCTGCCCTTTAACTCTTTGTCCCAATTCCATGGCAGTTGGTACTGTGAGACAACCCATCATGACCATTTGGAGGCAAATCAAGGGGCTCAGGATCAAAGATCTGCCTTGAAGAAGGGTTGGATTACACTGAAGCAGGATTGCGACCCATTGGCATAGCTGCACACAGTCTGCTCTTGAGAGAGAACTTCATGATATTCTGAATACCAAGCAGGATTTGTTGGTAGTTATCAAAGATCTTGCAGGGGTTACCTTTGAGTGCTAAAACTTTAATCAGGGGAAGTTGATGCCAACACTTGATGGAATTATGCAAAAAAAAAAAAAAAAAGGAGGGTGATACTTGGGCATCCCTCTTTGCAATATGGGACATTCAGTGAGGTTGGTCATTTAGTAAGAGAACATTAAGGAGGGTACATACCTGCAAGAAGACAGATGAGGAGAACCCCAGAATTGTCCTCAGTCCTTGTGAGGCAGTACAGAGGATCTGAAGGGATGGCTCCTGGGATATTAGCTGACTGTCTTTTGGAAATGTCAAAATCCTCAGGACATATTTCAGAGTCAAGGAAAAAGCATGGAATGTCCACTGCAGATAGTACTGATCACAATCAAGAATTAGGATATTCAGGCAATGGGCCTTTCTCTGCTGAAGCAGCATAGCCCTGGGCTCTCCTACATGAAACTCGGTGGCCTTTCATGCTCATGTATTGAGATAGAAATTAAACCCTGGAATAACCTAATCAAAGACAATTAGTGCTTGATCCAAATAGGTATACTAGATGGATCAGTTGCCTAAGTTAATCAACCTTAAATATACCCCTGACTGTATATTTCTTATTTCTCAACCATTTCTTAGTGACCCCATAATTAGGTATACAAATAATCTGGATCAGTACCATTGCCAAGAAAATTCTCCCCACAACCTGCCTTCCTCAAGCAGCTGGGATATATGTAGGGCACAACCTCTTCCAATGGCTGGGCAATGCCAACCTGTAGGTAGTACTGTCTCCTGGCTGAAGGTTGAGTGAACTGTGTGTGAAGGTTTATCTTTTCTCTAGGAGGATATGAGTCCCCAAGTCCCTGGAAAAAATTGGAGAGAAATGCATCCAACAAGGTTAGAGATGCTGGTCTCTGCTACCTTCTGTACCAGATAATGCGTGTTGTCCAGCTTGTTTTCACAAAGGGTCATCTCCTGCATGTGAGGTACAGCTACACAGCCATTTCTAACCATGGTTTAGAGTGTTGAGTGTGTTGTATGAGTATACCAGTAAGATCCCCATGCATCTCAGAAGTTTAAATGACAAGCATTGCCAAGAAGGTGAGATCTCATGCTTTGGAACATCCTTTGAGTTTGAGTCCTAGATACAGGGGTAAAAATATACCTGAGACTGATCTCAGAACAGAGTTGGCTTCTTGCAAATCTCTATGCAAACTAGTCCCAATCCAATGCTATGGCAACGAAGCCTAGTCCTGTGCAATGTCTGGACTCCAGTTCTGCCCTCACATGCTTATTCCTTCCACCTATTCCCAGAGGAGGACTTAATGCTACTCCTAACCACAGCTATTGAGTCAGCACAAGGGTGGAAGGAAGCAAGAGTTGGCCAACTAATAGTGCTTTTATTTTCTGGCCCCTTGATCACATCAGGAAGTGAGCCAAAATATTCCCAATGACATATCATAAAAGATGCAAGGCCCCAAGAAAGGTCATATGCCTTCCTTGGTGATGACATGGGCCCTGCTAGATGTCAGGGCTGTGTTTGCATGAATGAACAAGGGGAAATTCAGCCCTACTACTAATCATGTCTACATATTTCCCTCAGTAATACCTACTGCAGCAGGCCTGGATTGCCTGTTTTGGGGCCATATGAGTAACACTAGAAACTGAAGATGCATTTCATTTCCAAACCCTGGCCAGTGGAGACAGGATTACCGAAGTAAGTTGCAACCCCAGGTTCTCACATCTGGTGGAATTTCTCATCTCAGGCTACAAGAAGCCCAACAGTACCCTGGTGTAGTGGTGCACACCTGTTATCCCAGATATTGGGAAGCAGAGGCGGGAGGATCACAAGTTCAAGGCCAGTCTGGGAAATTTATTGAGATCCTGTCTCAAAATAAAATAAAAAGGGCTGGGGATGTAGTTCAATGATAGAGTGTCCCTGGGTTTAATACCTAGAGGAAAAAATGATTTTCCTTCTTATTTATCTAATTGTTGACCTACAGTTTCGCTTGACCAAAGTGAAAGGTTTTTTGAAATAGCCTTGCTATTATTTTGTGTGTGCGTGTAGTACTAGAGATTGAACCCAGAGTTGCTCTATACCCCCAACCCTCATGTATTATTTACTTTCATTTACTTTTACATTTTTAGTACTTCTGTTGATGAATTATAATTATCAACATAGTAACATAATGATATTCAAATGCTGTAATCATACATGCACACGGCACTTGGTATCATTCTCACTAAGTTGTCCAGGCTGGCCTCAAACCTGTGATCCTCCTGTCTCAGCCTCTCAAGTACTGGTATTACAGACATGCACCATCATGTCTGACCGAAATAGCTCCATTATTTTTTGCACCATTTTTAATGTTTCAGAAACTTCATATGAAATGGCAAAAAATGATTTCAGCACTTGCCTCTTGATGACTTAGGGAGCAAATATTTATCAGGCATCAATCAGCTAGTATGCCTTGTAAAATAGTTATCTGTTATCCAACGTAACAGCATGACCCCGGAGCTCCATGCACCCTGTGCGTCTCCACTTTATGACTTTTCAGAATGAGGATCAATTATGATCATTGCTAAATACTAATTTGTGCTGTTTTGGCATCTGATAGCATTGAATCTTTCCTGAATCTGGGAGAGGTTTTGAGATCTATATGGTAGAGAAGCAATGGCTTAGTAACCTCCAGGATCTGGAAGATTTGCCCATCCACAGATGAGCAGGAAGATGTTTTATTTGCAAAGATAAAGAGATGTGCCAGGAGCAACGAGAAACTGAACAAAGCATTAAATTAGTCTCGGGCTTCGCGGGGTCTTACAAGTTGATTGAAGAGGCAAACTTTGTATGCAAAAGACAGATAAAGAATAGTTTACAAATTTTCAATCCACTGTTAGATTGCAAATGAGTGAGTCCCAGCCATCAGAGATGTTCAGTCTATGTTTAAAAGAAAGAATGATTCAATGTCCCTTAGCTGTGAAAGAGAACACTAGGCAGTATGACATTGAAGCCTGTAATCAAACTATTACAGATTTCCATGTATACTATTAAACAGATATTGACTTTCATGAGGTTATATCAAGATTTATTGGCCCGAGAGGTAAATATTGACTGATAAGATGTTGAGGTCAATAATTACCTCCAGGGACAATAAATCTTGATATTCAGAGACACACAAATTCAATAGTCAGTGTAGTTTGTTAGATTAAACACAAATTCCAAGTTATTAGATATATCTGGAAATCTCTTCTCATAACCATGAATTCTGACAGTGTATAATTCATCTTAAAACAGCATATTTTAAATCAGATCTGATGGAACCCTAGGAGAGAAAGTTTTATTTTTAATCATAGCCTTCTAGGAAAAAAAAATCATTCTATGCACTTCTTCAGATGGCCTAGTTCTATTCCAGCAGCTACCCAGTAACTACCTCATGGTAGGCACTCAATATACAGTTTTTAAGTGAAATTAGTCTCACACAATTTGACATTTAAATTCTTAATTATCAGCAAAAGCTGATCAAAAATGCTATGTTATATAATAATCTTCACGGTTTTACATTCACTCCCTTCTTCATTACCCAAAAAAATACTTATTCAGAACTGATCTTAGTGTAAAGGAAGAAGATTATTCCACTGATGAAGAGTTTGGATGATCTATATTATTTCTTTACCTAAAAATTTACTCAGAGTTTTATTTCAGCCAGACGACGTCAAGTTTTCAGCACCTTTAAATTTGATGTCGTTCAGAAATTTGAGTTTAGAAAACATGGAAATATGCTGAGCACTGTTGTTGAAAGAACTGATTTTTATGTCCCATTTTCTCCCTAGCTTCCACATATTAGGGAGAGCATTTGATTTTTAACTTTTAGTGACTGACTTATCTCACTTAACA
>PVLC010024974.1:0-14283 GCA_004027655.1 Graphiurus murinus
ATAAGCTGGATAGAACCAAGAAGAGGGAGCCCCGTGGAGTTATCTGGTGGGAAAAGGCATGCATGTAGGGTACAGTCTGTCAGGTTAGGTAAGCATTGGGAAGGCAGAGTTAGGGACTCAGGCAGGACGGAGCATGGAGGCTGGTCAGAGCCTGCAGACCCTTACCGTGGGCAGGCAGGATAGCAGTCCTGTGTCTGAGTGCAGCGATGCTCTGCTCTCCGCTGTGAGCTAAGGAGTCCCAGCCTGGCTCCTTTTCTCTTTGCACTGACTGGCTTCCTCCCCTCTTCTACTGCAGTTTACTGCTGTGACTGGCAGAGTAGGGTGGGGAGAGGTGTGCGGGCTCTTCTCAGTCCAGCCCATCCAATTCTTAAAGGCCCAGGACACTGGTCAGTATGAGAGAGTAGTGGGGGGTGGGGTGGGAGAAAGGATTAAGCAGATGGTGTATCTCCTGGGAGGAGAAGCCTGGCTGCCCTTTAGCCTCAATTCCCCCTCCCCCACTTATTCCAATCCCACAGTGGATCTCAAAGTGAAACTCTAGCAGAGTCTGAATCTCAGTGTTCCGTGAATCGCAGCTTTTCATTCTGGTCTTCTCTGCTTCTAACAGGGCTGTCTTTGCCCTCATTTCATCTGGCTGCTTTCCACAGTGTCGCTTTCCACCAACCTGCTCCTGTGTCTGCGTGCTGCTGCACAGCGCACTAGGTCTAGCTTTGTGGCACAAGGAAAGGAAGAAAGGAATAGGATGGGGAAGGAGAGGAGTGATAAGAATGTAAAGGGACAGGTGTGTGTACATGTGTGTTTGGACTGGGGTTTGAACCCAAAGGCATTCTATCTTCTAGCTACACCCCCATCCCTTTTTGAAACAGGGTCTTGCTAAATTGCTAAGGTTGGCTGGATTCAAACTTGCGATACTCCTATTTCAGCCTCCCAAGTAATAGGATTATAGGTATGCGCCACCATGCCCAGCACTCGCTAAATATTGAAGGAATGCACAAACGAATGTGTGAAAGCATTAATCTGTTCTTTACTTTCATTCATTCTTTCTATAAGCATCTGTTCTGTGCCAGGACACAGTGTATATCTCCAAAGGTGTGGGTAGAGGTGAAGTAGGCTCATGATGTGTAAGACCCTAGAGCAAAGATGGGAGTACAGACTAGAAAGACAGTCACTAGGAAAGAAAGACACTAAGCTCCTTACAAGGATGAATGAATTGGCAGCTGAAACAGAAACCAAGATTGAGGAAGGGAGGCCAAATTAGGAGAGGAATAGGAATTGTTAAGGGCCTTATTATGACCCCATACTTCACAGTGAGAAACTGAGGTCCAGGGAAGTTTATGCAGTGATCTAGACTCACATATGTGAAACAACAGAGACAAATGGCCCCTTGACCCTTCCAAGCCCTGTGAGCTGGGATCTGCTTTTGCTCTGATTCGGGAAGACTGGACCAGTGGTTGACAGTAAAGCAGTTGAGGCATATTTGAATTTCTGTAGGATCTTTTTTCAGTGAGGTGTATTTTAACCACAGGCACAGAGGGAGCCAGCTATGTGAAATGATGTGGGGTTTTTTTGTTGTTTTTTTTTGGGTGGGGGGGTGGGTACTGGGGATTGAACCCAGAGGCATTCTACCTCCAAGTTATACCCCTAGCTCAATTTTTATTTCTTATTTGGAAACAGGGTCTCACTAAATTGCAGAGGTCCTCCCTAAATTGAGAGGCTGGCTTCAAATCTGTGACCTTCCTGTCTCAGCCTCCCAGGTACTGGGATTATAAGTGTGTACCACTCCTGGGCATGGTGGCACATGCTTGTAATCTCAGTACTTGGGAGGCTGAGACTGGAGGATCTGAGTTTGTGACCAGCCTCAGCTACTTAGTGAGGCCCTCTACAACTTAGTGAGACCCTGTTTCAAAATAAAGAGTAAAAAATAGGACTGGGGGTGTAGCTCGAAGGCAGGATGCCCCTGGGTTCAATTCCTAGAACCGCCACCAAAAAAAAAAACATGCGTCGCCGCGCCCAGCTAAATAATGTGATTTTAGAACTGGTCGCCTCTCTAGTTCCCCCCAAAACCCACAACTGCCTGATATTCTACCATTAGTGCTTATTTATAGCTAAACTTTTAGTACCATTAAAATAAAATCCTCCTAAGTGATGACCATAAAATAGAGAGGAAGGAGGAGTTGTGACGAGATGGGGCACATAGCTGACTTTTAGAATAGCTGGCCAACTTCACAAGTCCTGAGTGTCAATAAGGGTCTATTTATTTATTTTTTTGTGGTACTGGGGATGGGACCCAAGGGTATTCTACCTCCGAGTTACACCCCCAGCCCTATTTTATTATTATTATTTTTTGAAACAGGGTCTCGCTAGGTTAATGAAAGTTTCACTACTTGCTGAGGCTATCCTTGAACCTGCGATCTTCCTGTCTCAGCTTCCCAAGTACCGATATTATAGGCATGTGCCACCACGCCTGGTAGATCTTCACTTCATAATATCTTGCTAAGCTATATATTTTCTTTGGGTAGTTTTGTATATGTTTTACATTTTATAATAAAAGAGTTTCTTTTGGAAGCCTTAATGGTTGTTTTTGTTGTTGTTGTTGTTGTTGTTTTTTGCTACACTCATAACCCTTTAAAATTTTTTGTTTTGTTTTGAAACAGGGTCTCTTTGTTTGTTTTGAAACTAGCCTCAAATCTGTGGTTTTCTTGTCTTGGCATCAGACCTGTGTCATCATGCCAGGCTGAGAACAGGTTTTGATTTGTGGAAGAGGAAAACAAAGGGAGGGAGAGCATTAAAAGGGAACCGAGAGGCCTTAGCTGGGTGCAATGATGCACACCTGTAATCCCAGTACTTAGGAGGCTGAGATAGGAAGGTCACAGATTTGCAGCCAGCCTCAGCAACTTAGTGATGCCCTTTGGAACTTAGCGAGATCCTGTTTCAAAAAAAAAAAAAAAAAAAAATAAGACCTGGGCATGGTGGCCCATGACTGTAATCCTAGTACTTGGGAGGTTGAGACAGGAGGATAGCAGGTTCGAGGACAGCCTCAGCAGTAGTGAGACTCTCATTAACCTAGCAAGACTCTGTTTTAAAATAAAAATAATAAAAGGCAGGGCTGGAGGTGTAGCTCGGAGGTAGAATGTCCCTGGGTTCAATTCCCAGTACCACAAAAAAAAAAAAAAAATAGAGCTCAGAGTTAGAATGTCCCTGGGTTCAATCTCCAGTCAAACACACACACACACACACACACACACACACACACACACACACACATCACCACCACCACAAAGGCAAAGGCAGAAAGGCAGGCCATCTATAGGAAACAGAAGAGTAGATGGCATCAAAACATGAACTGCACTGAATTCAGACTTGACTTTAGAGGTCCTATCTCACACGTTTGTCTTGCTCTCCCATTTCTACTTGCCTGATATCATCATCTCCTCTTTCTTTTTTCTTTTCTTCTTGTGGTGCTGGGAATCGAACTCACAGGTGTTCTACCTCTGAGCTACACCCCCAGCCCGTTTTACTTTTTATTTTCAAACAGGGTCTCACTAAGTTGCTGGGGCTGGTCCTGAACCTATGATCCCTCCTGTTTCAGCCCCAACTACTGGGATTACAGGTGTACTCCACCATGTTTGGTTATCTCCTTTTTCTGAGCTTCACCTTCACATTCCCTTTTTTTATATCACTCCTCTTTTTTTTTTTTTTTTTTTTGCGGTACTGGGGATTGAACTCAGGGGCTTTCTACCTTCGAGCTACACCCCCAGCCCTATTTTTTATTCTTTATTTTGAAACCAGGTCTCACTAAGTTGCAGAGGGCCTCACTAGGTAGCTGAGGCTGGTCTCAAACCCGGATCCTCAGGTCTCAACCTCCCAAATGCTGGGATTACAAGCATGCGCCACCACGCCCGGCTTATCTAAGCATTCTTAATAGATAATAGTTGGGCTTACTTCTCAGCCCAACTGTTTTGATTTTTGGGACTGGGAGAACTTCACAAGGTTAGTATGGCTTCCCAGAGTGCCTTCTAAAGGCATGCTCTTAGAAGTCAGGCACACGACTCTCATTAGATCCAGAGAGGGAGCAGACAGAGTCCCAGGCACAGGAATTGTCCATCTGGTTTGGTAATTCCTATTTCTGCAAAGATCCTAGCCCTTCCCCCACTGTTGTCTATTATTAACAGATCCAGAAACCTGAGCAGGGCAGAAGTAGCAGGACTTTCTGGGAACCATGCCCTGGAAAGACTTTGAAGCCCTAAATTGAAATGAAGCAGTAGCTGGTGGAGAGAGACCCGAACACCCAGGTCTGCCTGGACCTTCCTCTGGACACCCAGGGCAGATGCCACCACAACTAAACATCTCTCCTTCCCCAGACATTCAGGCTGAAAAGTCTGAGGCTGGTTTCTAGGTCCATCCAGCCAAACCACTCAAATTTCTGAAATAATCATCTTTGGTGGTCAAAAAGGCAGCTCAAAATAACAAATTCCACTTAAAAAGCATAGATATGAGGCCACTTATAGAATTAAAAACCAGGCCAGGCGTGGTGGCACACGCTTGTAATCCCAGCATTTGGGAGGCTGAGACCGGAGGATCTGGGTTCTCGGCCAGCCTCAGCTATCTAGTGAGGCACTCCGCAATTTAGTGAGATCCTGTTTAAAAATAAAGAATAAAAAATAGCTGGGGGTGTAGCTCAGAGGTAGAATGCCCCTGGGTTCAATCCCCAGTACTGCAAAAAAAAAAAAAAAGATTTAAAAACCAGGAGACATAACTTCAAAAAAGACCACAGAGAGCCGGGCGTGGTGTTGCACGCTTGTAATCCCAATACTTGGGAGGCTGAGACAGGAAGATCGAGGGTTTTCAGTCAGCCTTAGCTACTTAGTGAGGCCCTCTGCAACTTAGTGAGATCCTGTTTCAAAAATAAAGAATAAAATAGGGCTGGGAGGGGTTGTAGCTTGGAGATAGAATGCTCCTAGGTTCAATCCCCAGTAGTGCAAAAAAAAAAAAAAGACCACAGAGAAGCTGTGAGAGGTGATGCATACTTGTAATCCCAGGGACTCTGAAAGGTGAGGTAGAAGAATTCCAAGTTCAAGGCTAGCCTTGGCAACTTAATGATACTCTATCTCAAATTAAAAAATAAAAAAAGCTGGGGGTGTAGTTCAGTGGTGGAGCTCCCCTGAGTTCAATCCCCAGTTTCTTTTTTTTTTTTTTTTTGTTTTTTTGTGGTATTGGGCATGGAACCTGGGGCATTCTACCTCTGAGCTACACTCCCAGCCCTATTTTTTATTCTTTATTTTGAAACAGGGTCTCACTAAGTTGCGGAGTGCCTCACTAGGTAGCTGAGGCTGGCCGCGAACCCGGATCCTCCGGTCTCAGCCTCCCGAATGCTGGGATTACAAGCGTGCGCCACCACACCCGGCTTCAATCCCCAGTTTCTAAAAAACAAAAACACAGATTTTATAGCTGGTAGTAGTGGTACACAGCTGTAATCTTAGTACCTGGGGGGCTGTGACAGGAGGGTCATGGGTTCAACGCCAGGCTCAGTAATTTAGGGAGGAATTTAGCAACTTTGTGAGTCCCTGTTTCCAAATAAAAAAATAAAATAGGCCTGGGTGTGTAGCTCAGAGGTAAATCAGCCAGTTAAACCAGATTAAATCCAGGTAAATCCTGGGTTCAATTCCCAGTACCACAAAAACAAAACAAAACCCACAAAATAGATAACCTTTCCTCCATTCTAGCAAAATTTAAAAGGTCCCAGTTCTGTAACTTATTAAATGAGGATAGGAAGGGGGAAAGAGGAAGTATAAAAAATCCGGAGAAGAGCTGGGCAAGGTGGTGCAACCTGTAATCCTAGTTCTTGGGAGGCTGAGACAGGAAGATCACAAGTTGGAGGACAGCCTCAGTAAGGAGTGAGACTCAGCAACCTAGCGAGATCCTGTTTCAAAATAAAAATAAAGTAGGGCTGGGGTGTAGCTCAAAGGTAAAATGCCCCTGGGTTCAATCCCCAGTACACACACACACACACACACACACACACACACACACACGGAAAAAAAATTCAGCGAACACAGTGATAGAAGGAATACAAATGGTATACTATTCCACACCAAGAGTCAACATGATCTTTATGAATATAATCTTTCAGAAAAGATCATAAAAACAAAGCATAGCTGGGTGTGGTGGTGGTGGTGGTGGTGCATGCCTATAATTCTAGTACTTGGGAGGCTGAGACAGGAGGATTGCAAGTTCAAGATCAGTCTCAGCAATTTAGTGAGACTCAGCAATCTATGAAGACCCTATTTCAAAATAAAAAATAAAATCCAGGCATGGTGGCATAAGCCTGTAATCCCAGTACTTGGGAGGATGAGACAGGAGGATTGCAGGCTCAAGGACAGCCTTGGCAAGTAGTGAGACTCTCAGCAACCTAGTGAGACTGAGTTTCAAAACAAAAAATAAAAATAGGGCTGGGGGTGTAGCTCAGAGGTAGAAGGCCCCTGGGTTCAATTTCCAGTACCACAAAAAATAAATAAATAAATAAATAAATAAATAACAAAAATAAGAAAGGTCTGGGAGCTGGGTGTGGTGGCACACACTTGTAATTCCAGTACTTGGGAGGTGAGACCAGAGGATCCAGGTTCGCAGCCAGCCTCAGCTACTTAGTGAGGCCCTCCACAATTTAGTGAGACCTTGTTTCAAAATAAATAGGGCTAGCCGGCATGGTGGCGCACACTTGTAATCCCAGCATTTGGGAGGCTGAGACTGGAGGATCCGGGTTCTCGGCCAGCCTCAGCTACTTAGTGAGGCCCTCTGCAACTTAGACTCTGTGTCAAAATAAAAAATAAAAAATAGGGCTGAGGGTATAGCTCAGAGGTAGAATGTTGGGGTCTTAGCCCGGCCGGAGAGACCTCGCCTCTAGATGGCGCCTGGCAGAGTGCCAGGAGCGGCTGCAGGTGGTAACATCCTAGGGCTGCCCCACGCTAGAGCCCAAGCACCAGCACGCCCGGCCAGTGGCCTGCCCAGGTGAGAGCTGTATGCGGGCACCTCGTGACTCAGGCCCTGCGCGGCTTTAAGAGCCTCCACCTCTCGCCAGCAAGGAAGAAAGGAGGAAGAGGCGCTGCGGACGGTTGCTGTTGCTGGAGGTGTAGGTTGTTGGGGGTCTGTTGGAGAGGTACTATTGCGAGGAACGGTTATGGAGAACGAGAGTGGGGTGAGAGAAGCAGGGTTAAGAGAACGGTTACTATTACTGCTTGGGTAGCGTCCTCGATCCCAGAGAGAGAGAGAGAGAGGTATAATAAAGAGAAGTTTGAACCAGCAACGTTCAGTCATCGTCTTTATTGGGGCCTCACAGTTGAGGGTTCAGCCTGGGGTCCCGATAGTAGAATGCCCCTGAGTTCAATCCCCAGTACCGCAAAATAAATAAATAAATAAACAAACAAATAAATAAGGCTGAGCTAGGCGTGGTGGCACACGCTTGTAATCCTAGCATTTGGGAGGCTGAGACTGGATGATCCGGGTTTGTGGTCAGCTTCAGCTGCTTAGTGAGGCCCTCCGCAACTTAGTGAGACCCTGTTTCAAAATAAAGAATAACAAAAATAGGGCTGGGGGTATAGCCTGGAGGTAGAATGCCCCAGGTTCCATCTCTAGTACCACAAAATAAATAAATAAATAAATAAATAAATAAATAAATAAATAAATAAATAAATAAATAAATAGGGCTGGGGGTGTAGCACAGAGGTAGAATGCCCCTGGGTTCAGTCCCCAGTACTGCAAAAAAAAAAAAAAAAAAAAAAAGGGCTGGGCATGTATCTCGTAGGTAGCATGTCCCTGTGTTCAATTCCCAGTACCACAGGAACAAGACAACAAAAGTAAAATAAAAACATAAGTATGTGTTAACTTATATAGTACTGGGTATCTATTTATACATCATTCTACCTCTGAATTACACACTCAGCCCCTTTTATTTATTTTTTGTGGTACTGGGGATTGAGTCCAGGGGCATTTTACCTCCGAGCTATTCCTCCAGACCTTTTTTATTTTGAAACAAGTTCTCACTAGGTTGCTGAGAGTCTCACTAAGTAGCTGAGGCTGTCCTCTAACCTGTGACCTTCCTGTCTCAGTCTCCCAAGTACTAAGATTATAGGTGTGCACCACCAAGCTTGGCTTCTTTGTATTTTTAATTTTGAGACAGGCTCTTGCTAAATTGCAGAGGCTAGTCTCAAACTTGCAATCCTCCTGCCTTGACCTTCTAAGTACTGGGATTATAGGTATGAGCCATTGCACCTGGCTAAGAATTGAGTTTAACCAGCAGATCAACTTGAAAAAACAAAACAAAAAAACAAACAACAATTTAGTGAGATCCTGTTTGAAAATAAAGAATTAAAAATAGGACTGGGAGTATAGTGAAGATAGAATGCCTGGGTTCAATCCCCAGTACCACAAAAAACAAAAAACAAACTAAACTCTGGCATCATTGCAATACTGTTTTCTAATACATGGAGAGATATTCCTCGATTTATATAGGTCTTTCTTTTCTCTCCAGAACATTTGTTTCCCATGTAAAAGTTATATACATCTCTTTTTTTTGGGGGGGGGGGATACTGGTCATTCTACCTCTGAGATACACCCCCCAGCCGCCCCCCCCCCCTTTTTGTGATACTGGGGATTGGACCCAGGGGCATTCTACCTCTTAGCTACACCCCCAGCCCTGTTTATTTTGAAACAAGTTCTCACTAAGTTGTGGAGGGCCTCACTAAGTAGCTGAGGCTGACTGCAAACCCAGATCCTCCCGTCTCAGCCTCCCAAGTACTGGGATTACAAGCGTGTACCATCACGCCTGGCTTTCCCCAGCCCTTTTTATATTTTTGTTTTGAAATAGTGTCTAGCTAGGTTGTTGAGTCTCACTACTGCTGAGGCATCCTCCTGTCTCAGTCTCCCAAGTACTAAAATTTCTTTTTTATTTTTCTTTTGGTACTGGGGATTGAACCTAGAGGCGTTCTACCTCCAAACTACATCCCCAGCCTGATTTTATTTTTTATTTGGAAACAGGGTCTCACTAGGTTGCTGAGTCTTGCTAAATTGCCAAGGCTTGCTTTGAACCTGTGATCCTCCTGTTTCAGCCTCCCAAGTACTGGGATTAGAAGCATTGCCATCATGCCCAGCTTAAAATTTCATTTTCTATTTATTGTTTGTATACAGAAACATGTAATTGATTTTGGGAGTATACTGACTTTGTAGTCTGTAACCTTGCTAAATTCATTTATTAATTCCCTTTTAAAAAAATTTATTTAGCCAGGCATGGTGGTGCATGCTTGTAATCCCAGTACTTGGGAGGCTGAGACTGGAGGATCCAGGTTTGTGGCCAGCCTTAGCTACTTAGTGAGGCTCTCTGCAACTTAGTGAGACTCTGTTTCAAAAAATAAAGAATTAAAAAAAAAAAACAAGGATTGGGGTATAGCTCAGAGGTAGAATGCCCCTGGGTTCAATCCCTAGCATGGAAAAAAAAATTAATTTTTTGCAGTAATGGGGATTAGATCCAGAGGCATTTTACCTCCAAGCTACAACCCCCAGCCCTATTTTTAATTCTTTATTTGGAAACAGAGTGTCACTAAGTAGCTGAAGCTGGCTGCAAATCTGTGATCTTTCTGTCTCAGCTTCCCAAGTAGTGGGATTACAAGCCACCACATCCGGTCCTTTTTTTTTTTTTTGTGGTGCTGGGGACTGAAACCAGGGTCTTGCACATGCTAGGCAAGTGCTCTACCACTGAGCTACATCTCCAGTTCATTCATCTACTGATTCTAAGAGTTTGTAGATTATTTTGAATTACCTATGTACATAATTTGTCAGCACATCTTGAGGTGTTTTCATTTAGTCCTTTATTTTGTTGACTTATCACACTGGCTGGAAAATAACAAATGGAGGTGTATGATAGTGGACTTTTTTGTTTCATTCCTCACCTCATGGAGAATGATTTCAATTTTTTTTTTTTTTGTGGCACTGAGGATTGAGCCCAGGGGCATTCTACCTCCAAGCTACACCCGCAGCCCTATTTTATTTTTATTTTGAAACAGGGTCTCCCTTGGTTGATGAGAATCTCACTACTTGCTGAGGCTGTCCTTGAACCTGTGATCCTCCTGTCTCAGCCCTCAAGTACTATAGGATCACAGGCATGCACTACCATACCAGGCTGATTTCAAAATTTTATTGAGCACTTTTTACTGTAGAAACTTTCTATTCTTGGATTCCAATGTTCCCCCTTCCCTCCCCTCCTCCTCCTCCTCTTTGTGGTGCTGGGGATTAAACACGGGGGCTTCATGCACTCTAAGCACGTGCTCTACCACTGAGCTACACTCACAGGTCATTTATTTATTTGTTTTTTTTATTTAGTCCTGGGGATTGAACCCGGAGGCAGTCTACCTCTAAGATACACCACCAGCCTGATTTTCTTTTTTTTTTTTTTTTTGAGGTACTGAACCCAGGGGCCTTCTACCTCTGAGCTATGCCCCTAGCTCCATTTTTTAAATTTTTATTTTATTATTATTGTTTTTTTGGTACTGGAGATTGAACCCAGAGGCATTCTACCTCTAAGCTACACCTCCAACCCAATTTTATATCTTATTTGGAAACAGGGTCTCACTTGGTTGCTGAGAGCCTCACTAAATTGCCAAGGCCAGCTTTGAACCTGCCATCCTTCTTTTTTCTTTGGTACCGGGGATTGAACTCAGGGGCATTCTACCTCCAAGCTACACCCCCAGCCCCCCCCCTTTTTTTTATTCTTTATTTTAAAACAGGGTCTCACTAAGTTGCGGAATGCCTCACTAAGTAGCTGAGGCTGGCCTCGAACCCGGATCCTCCAGTCTCAGCTTCCCAAGTACTGGGATTACAAGCATGCACCACCACGCTCAGCTTAAATTTTATTTTGAAACAGAGTCTAAGTTGTTAGGGCCTTGCTAAATTGCCGAGGCTGGCTGTGAACCTGTGATCCTCCTGTCTCAGCCTCTTGAGTACAAGTTTGTACCACCATGTCTGATTATTTATTATTATTATTATTATTATTATTATTATTATTATTATTATTTGTGGCACTGGGGATTGAACCCAGGGGTATTCTCCCCTGAGCAACACCCAAAGCCCTATTTTATTTTAATTTTTTTTGTGTGTGTGTGTGTGTGGCACTGGGGATTAAACTCAGGGGCATTCTACCTCCGAGCTATACCCCCAGCCCTATTTTTTTTATTCTTTATTTTGAAACAGGGTCTTACTAAGTTGCGAGTGCCTCACTAGGTAGCTGAGGCTGGCTGAGAACCCGGATCTTCCGGTCTCAGCCTCCCAAATGCTGGGATTACAAGCGTGCGCCACCACACTGGGCTTATTTTAATTTTGAAACAGGGTCTCCCTACGTTGATGAGAGTCTCACTGCTTGCTGAGGCTGTCCTCAAACCTGCAAGCCTCCTGTCTCAGCCTCCCAAGTACTGGGATTACAAGTGTGTGCCACCATGCTTGGCTTATTTTTAAAAAATCATGGATAGAGCTGAGTATGGTGGCACATGCCTGTAATCCCAATACTTGGGAGGCTGAGACAGGAGGATGGCAGGTTTGAGACTAGTTTCAGCAACAGAGTGAGACTTTTTCAAAATAAAAGAAAACAAGTCAGGCATGGTGGTGCATGCCTGTAATTCCAGTATGTGGGAGGCTGAGATTGGAGCTTCGCAGATTTGTAGCCGGCGTCAGCAACTTAGTGAGGTGCTTCACAACTTAGTAAGAACCTGTTTCAAAAATAAATGCTGGGCATTGTGGCACATGCCTGTAATTCTAGCATTTGGGAGCTGAGGCAGGAGGATCTCAGATTTGAGGACAGCCTCAGTAAGTAGTGAGATTCTCATTAACCTAATGAGACCCTGTTTAAAAAATAAAAATAATTCATACAAATGATAAAACATAAGCTCATAAGAATACATAAACTGTGTAGCAAAAGTATCTTTAAAATCAATGGAAAATAAAAGTTGTATCATTCTTTTTTGAAAAAAAAAATTGGGATGGGTTATAGTTTGGAGGTAGAATGTCCTTAGGTTCAATCTCCAGTAAAACACACACACACCAAACAAATAAAAAAAATAGGGCTGGAAGTGTAGCTTGGAGGTAGACCACCCTGGGTTTAATCCCCAGTACCACAAACAAACAAAACATGGCTGGGGGTATAGCTCAGAGGTAGAATGCCCTGGGTTTAATCCCCAGTTACTGCCCCCCCCCAAAAAAAATCATGGATAGGTGAGCCAGGCTTGGTAGCATACCATACTTGGAGGCTAAGACAGGAGGATCACAAGTTTGAGGCCAGCCTCAGTAATTTAGAGTGAGATCCTCAGCAATTTACCAAGCACCTGTCTCAAAAATAAAAGGGGAGCCAGGAGTGGTGGCGTACACTTGTAATCCCAGTACTTGGGAGGCTGAGACAGGAGGATCACAGGTTCACGCCCAGTCTCAGCAACTTAGTGAGGCCCTCCACAATTAGTAAGACTCTGTTTCAAAATAAAGAATAAAAAAGGGCTGGGGGTGTAGCTCAGAAGTAGAATACCCCTGGGTTCAATCCCCAGTACCACACACACACAAAAAAGGTTCTGGGGGTGTAGCTGGGAAGTAGAATGCCCTGGAGTTCAATCCCCATCTCTAGTACCAACCAAACGACAAACAAACAAAAAACAGCTGGGGGGTAGAATGCCCCTGGGGTTCCAATCCCCAGTACTACCCTCCCTCCCAAGTCATGGATAGATGTTAATTTTGTAGTTTTTCTTTTTCCTGTCTCTATCTAGGTGATTGTGTGGTCTTTTTCCTTTCGACTATGTGAATTACATTGATTAGTTTCCAAGTATGGAATCAATTGTATTTTTGCAACAAATCCAAATGAGATCTGATATGTGTGTGTGTGTGTGTGTGTGTGTGTGTGTGTGTGTGTGTGTGTAGTGATGGGATTGAACCTAGGGGCATGCTACCTCTGAGCTACACCCCCAGCCCTATTTGGAAACAGGGTCTTTCTAAATTGGTGCATGCCTTAAGCCTCACTGAGTTGCTAAGGCTTTTTTTTTTTTTTTCTTTTTTGTGGTACTAGGGGTGGAACCCAGGGACCTTTTACCTCCAGGCTATACTCCTAGCCCTATTTTATTTTTTATTTGGAAATAGGGTCTAAGTTGCTGAAAGCCTAAGTTGCTGAGGCTGTCTTCGAACCTGTGATCTTCCTGTCTCAGCCTTCCAAGTACTGGGATAACAGGTGTGTGCCACCATGCCTGGCTTTGAGACTGATTTTTGAACCTGCAATTCTGTCTAAGCCTCTTAAGTATTGGGATTGCAGGCATGCACCACTATGCCTGGTTAATTTTTTTTTTTTTTTTTTTTGTGGTACTGGGGATTGAACCCAGGGGCATTCTACCTCTGAGCTACACTCCCAGCCCTATTTTATTCTTCATTTTGAAACGAGGTCTCATCAAGTTGCTGAGGGCATGAGGAGGTTGCTGGGGCTGCCCATGAACCTGCAATCTTCCTGTCTCAGTCTCCCAAGTACTAGGATTACAAAAGTGCATTACCATACATGGCCACCTGGCTAATTTGTGTGTGTGTGTGTGTGTGTGTGTGTGTGTGTGTGTGTGTGTGTGTGTGTGTGAGAGAGAGAGAGAGAGAGAGAGAGAGAGAGAGAGAGAGAAAGAGAGAGAGAGAGACTGAGACTGACTGGGGATTGAACCTAGGGCCATTCTACCTCCAAACTATCCTCCTGTCTCAGCACCCCAAGTCTGGGATTACAAATTTACACCACCATGACCAGCTTAATTTCTTAAAATTTTGACATAAGGTCTTGCTAACTTCCTGAAGCTGGCCTTGAATTTGCCATTCTCTGGCCTCAGCCTCTTGAGTATTTGGGATTACAGGTTTGTATCACCATGCCCAACCCATTATCTTTTTTTTTCAGGGGGTGGGAACTGGGGATTGAACCCAGACCCTAGCTCTATTTTTTCTCATTTTGAAACAGGGTCTAAGATGCTGAAGCTGGCCTTGAACCTGTGACCCTTCTGTCTCAGCCTCCCAAGTACTAGGATTATATGTATGAGCCAACACCCAGCCACTACTCAAGTCTTTGTGTGTGTGTGGTATTGGGGATTGAACCCTAAGGCATTTTACCTTCAAGCTACATCTCTGACCCTTTTTTTTTTTTTTTGAAACAAGGTCTCTAGGTTGAGAATCTCAGTATATTGCTGTGGCTGTCCTCAAAACTGCGATCCTCTGGTCTCAGCCTCCGAAGTACTGGGATACAGGCATGAG
>PVLC010024975.1:0-24100 GCA_004027655.1 Graphiurus murinus
TGATGTACTTACAAGATCACATCAAAGTCAATCACTAAACTGACCAGGAGATAGGGGGAGGGTGGGTGGGAATTGGGGAAGGGTTAATGAGAAATATGTGCATGGATGTCTTTACCTGTACTAGCTTGTACCCAACAAAAATGTGTGATTAACCCTGTTGTACCCAAGAAATGTATAAAAATCCATGCTAAAAAATAAAATAAAAAAAAAGAACTCCCATTTATTGAGCATCTACTATCTGCCAGGAGCTTAATATGCATTTTTCCTTCAATACTCACAATAGCCCTGTAACTATGGTATTATTATTACCTTCATTTTAGGGATCAAGAAAACAAAATTCCTGGAAGCTAAGAAAGTGAACCAAGACACAGTTAATGAAAGTGGAATGGGGATTATAACCACTAAGCCATTGGTTCTCAAATTTTTGGTCTTAGAATCTTTGTGCTCTTAAAAGTTATTGAGAATAGAGTCACAGAGACAGAAACCAGATCAGTGGTTGACAAAGTCTGTGGGGAGGGCAAAAAGGAGAGTGATTGCTTAATGGGTATGGGATTTCCTTTTTGGGAGAAAATGTTCTGGAACAAGATAGAAGTGATAGTTGTACAACATTGTGAATGTAATTAATGTCACTGATTATAAGCTTTAAAATTATTGATTTTATGTCATTCCAATTTCACATCAATAAAAACAAACAGAATACAGTAAGATAAAACATCATCATCAACAACAACAATAACTTATTGGGGCCTCCAAAGATCTGTGGTTTACATAGGTTGTATATATTTATGTTAGCCGTTTCGAGAAGGAATTACAATATTTATTTTGAAATTAAAATGATAAACCATTACGTGTAAATATGAATATTTTTATGAAAATAATATTTCTGCAAACAAAGCTTCAGTTGAGAAGAGTGGCATTATTTTACATTTCTGCAAATGTCTCCAATGTCTGGCTTGATACAAGACAGTTGGATATTCCTATCTCTATTTAGTTGTGTATATTGTTTTAGTTGAAATATATGAAGAAAAATCAGGCTCATGCAGATGTGCAGTTGGAAATAGGAAGAATTTGTAATGGAATTTTCGCATCATTGTGGAAGATCTTCTTTGATAGAACGCCAAAACTCTACTAGTGGTTGACTCTCCAAAATTAAGTGTAGTATGGAATGTGAAACTGTATTCATTCCATTGGACTCTCTTGCCCTTTGGATCTTTTTCCCATTCATGGGTTGGTCACATAATTCAGTGGTCACTTGGAAATGTGTTGACATACTTTATTCTACAACATCACAGAATCACATGTGTTGATATGACCATTTATTTTCGTTTACCTCTTGGGAAACTATGGAGCATACAGCAGTGTATGCAAACTTTACAAAATTATAGTTCTTGCTTGAAAGCTCAAGTTTTATCATTGGCTATACATATATATATATATATATATATGTGTGTGTGTGTGTGTGTGTGTGTGTGTGTGTGTGTGTGTGTTTTCCTTGAAGTGACAGGCTCTCTTCCTTCATCTACAAGAAACTGTCTGCCAAATACCCAAGTCTGAATAGCTTTACTTAGTTATTCTTTCATGTAAATATGATGTTCTATGAAAGAGAGGCCAGTTTATCTGACAAGTCCAAAGAATGGCACAGGTGCCTCGCCTTGAGTCAGCCATTGTGCTCGGTTCTTAGCACACGTGCTGTAAGTGCATTTCTCATTTTGTCACACAGAGTTTTAAAAATATGGGAACTTGAAGGTCAATAGTTAATAAAGTTATCTTTTGCTACTTCCCTAAAGACATCTTCAATGATGCTGGCTAAAAACACAAACAAAAAACAGCAAGCACATGGTGGTGAAGAATCCCATAACAACATATGCATTTGGTGGCCCTGCTCTGATTCATGCACAAGCACCTGTCATTTGACCTGCCTCCGCTTGCACACCAACTGTGCCACTGGAAAAAAGCCACAGTAGAAAACCAACGAAAATTTTAGTATTGTTGGAAAACTCATTTGACATTGTGTATCCCCTGAAAGGGTTTGGGGGAACCTCTAGGGATACACAGATCTCACTCAGAGAACAGCTGCATGAGGTTATGCATAACATCTACTGGTATCACGTTCCTTAATCAAGACCTATGATGGCTTCCTGTCATCTGTACAATAGGCTCTGGCCTTGACTGTGTTGTCATCCCAGGACACAGGGAACTACCCAGATGGGCTCCTCACCATTTCCATGGCATTACCCCTTGCTCTCTCCTCTCAGGTGCTGGCCAGTGAAATACTCCTTATCATCCAAGGCCCAGATCAACCACCTCTTCTAGGAAACTTTCCCAGGGATTCAAGTGAAAATGATCATGCTTTTCTCTCAGCTTCCCAAGTTCTTTCTGAGAACATCTTCTCTAGCACCTAGCAGGCTGTATGGCATATTAGAAGGAGGGGTTTCCTTGCCTATGAGCTCACTGGAAATGACCACCAAGCCTTTTGTCTCTCTGCGTCCCCACATTACAGACTTTTTCATTACTGAGATGAGATGGGGGACATGTTTGTTGAATTGTAAGAATTTAGCTCCAGTGTCCATAATGTAAAAATCACAAGTGTTATATGGCTGCAGTTGTGTATACTCAAAGTTCATGGAGCATATTCCCACTGTTTTGAGTCATCTTGGACCATTGCTATTGATATGTGTGCATTTTTTTGTATTAGAGATTGAACTTAGGACCATCCTACCTCCATTTTATGCCCCTAGCCCTTTTCACTTTTTAGTTTGAAACAGGGTCTTGAAACATTATTGGAGGTCTAAGTTGCTGAGACTGGCCAGGAACCTGTGATCCTCCTGTCTCAGCCTTGTAAGTACCTGCTTGTGTGCATGGTTTTTAAAGATGGTTTATTTCAGGAATAGGGAAAGGGAGGTACACTTCTGGACTACTCCAGTTCCAGGAGCCTCAACTTCTTGGGTTAGAAAAACTTTTGAGAGGAAGAAGTCCCTGCCACCAGGTTGTACCTAGTTATGTTTCCTTTTCAATCCAGACCCATTTTTCATATGTTGTAGTTCATGCTCCTGAAGGAAAGTTGGTGCAGTACCTAGGAGGTCACAGCCAGAAAATGGTGACACAAGTAGGACCTGAGGCCCAGATTCCTCCCCCCACCTTAGTCCCATAGATCCCCCATAGTATGACCCCACCTGCCCAGGCCACCTTTATCTCATTTAGGGCTAGTCTTGGAACCTTACAGAAACACAACTGATGCCTGCAGAGATGCACTTGTTTATTTCAAAGGCAATTTAATTTGATGCCTTTGGCCTCAATAGTTATTTCTTGATTTCCAGGAGTTGCTCTTAATTTAGTAGTTGCCAGCTCCTAGCATTGCATGCCAGCCCTTTGCCTGCCTGCTGTGCTCTAACTTAGCTTCCCTCAATGATAATATTGGCTGTCAAAGGTACAGAGAGGGGAAATGAGGGAAGGGTGCTCTGCCATGAGATTTTCATAGGCCAAAGTGTGGCTGAGTTGGAGGAGAGGGCCTGGACAGTGGAGACAAAGGGGACCCGAACTTGCCCAGAGAATATATAAGGTAAGATATGAAGATAGAAGAACAGTCAACCTCTCAGTGAGAGTACCAGGATGGGGTAGCCAGATAAGCAATCAGAGCTTTGGGCTGTATCAATAGAGGGAAAGTGTTTGGAACAAAGGAGATGTGCATGCTACTTCCTTCTGCAGCATAGCATGGCTCTGGAGCCAGAGTGAGTTACACTCTTGACTCTACCACTTATTAACTGTGTGACTTTGAGCAAATGACTTAACCCCTCTGAGACTCAGATGGTCTTTGTCATCTTATCAATAAGTGCAATAATAGAAACTATTTCAAAGTGCTGTTAAGAGGGCTCAGTGAGATCCTGACTGCTAAGTGTTTGACATAGATGTGAAGTGTCTGGTGTATACAGCTCCCCTCTGCTCTGCTGTACTCAGACATCAGCCAGACATTCTGGTTCATTCTGGGTCTCACATTCCAAAAGGCCCAGACAAGCTGCAGCATATCCAAAGGAGGGAAAACCGAAGGATCATCATTTACCTGGTGAAAGAGACAGCAGCTCACAGTGGCTGGAAGGAGTGTGTGTGTGTGTTTATGTGTGTCACAGGGATTGAACCCAGGATTGTTCTACCTCCGAGCTATACTCCCAGCACTCTTTAGCTTTTATTTGGAAACAATGACTTGCTAGATTGCTGAGAGCTTTGCTAAGTTGCTAAGGCCGGCCTTGAACCTGTGATCCTCTTGTCTCAGCCTCTCAAGTACTGGGATTACAGGTGTTCACAACCACACAGGCTCTTGCATGTTCTTTGAGGGAAGGCACATTTAGGACTGGCGTGGGGAGGGCAGAAGTGACTGAGATGCAAGTAGGGGTGCAATTGAAGAAAGAAGACTTCTCAAGAAATCAAAGTCACTCCAGTATGTACTGCTTCAGGAAGGAGAGTCACTGAGAATGGGGCTCCTTTCAGCAGAGACATACCAGGAGAGGCTGTGTGGTCCTGCCAACACCTGCATTTCGGACTTTCTTCAGAACGGAAAGATGATCCATTTCTGAGGCTTAAAGTCATTCATTTGTGGTAACTTGTTACAGAAGCCCCAGGACACTCATATAGTGAACCTTGAGCCCAGTAACAGTCAAAAGGCCAGGTCCTAATAGATGCACCTAATGAGCTCTAGTGACTGTCTGTGACCTTCCTGCAGTGGAGCCCCTTTGTCTTTTGTTTAAGGCTGAGGCAGCAGGATGAACTCCATCCCCTGTCTGGTCCATTCAGTGCCCATGAGCAACAGGCTTTGTGTTACACCACTTTGGAAAGTGGTGTTGTCACGTGAAGCCTGCAGATCCACAGTAATTGGATTAAACAAAACAAGCTTGCCCTCTTCCACAGCGAGCAGCAGGACCCATGTCAAGTGAAAAGTTCTAAAATCTACCTGCCTGAGTTGTTCCATCTCTTTCTGTTTAACTTGGGGTGGGACTTCAGGGTATTTTATGATTATGAAGATTCATCAGGGTTATGACCAGTGACTTACTACATCTCCTTCTGTCTGATCCAGTTGTTTCTGGGAGATGGCCAACCGTGTCAGGAAAGGAGTTACAAATTATTGTGCAGCTTTCCAGAATCCTCCTGGTCTGGGACTAGCCTCTGCTGACTGGGTTCTTGGAGTGGCCCCCCTTCCCTCTGGGCCTTTGCTGCTGCTTCTTCAGCAGGGATGATCAGAATTTGATTATGTGCACTGCTACGACTGTCTCAGCCTCCCAAGTATGAGGATTACAGACATGTGACACCACACCCGACCCGAAGCCACCTTTCTGAACCAGCTGCCCGTGGCCTTTTTGGAACACTCAGGCCTTCCCTGTACTAGTCCCCAAAAGGAGTGATAGACTGCCTAGAAAATGAGTAGTGTTGACCTGCTAGGCTGCACAGACTCCAAGGCAAGCACTCATCTACTAAATGTGCTGGGAATCTGGCTCCTGACCTTCCATTGGGCTAGCCGGTAGAATGAGGCAGCTAGCATAGAAATGTCTTTCCCAGCCCTCCCCCCCCAGGAAGGTTTGGGGTCTAACTGTGAGGATGAGGAGAGAACTCCAGCTGCCAATTCCCTTGGAGACAAGGTCATAGTTTTCTTCCCTGTATGTGATTGTTCTTGTCTCAATTCTCTAAATATCTTTTTCACATAGTGAGACCCTGGGGTTCAAAATGAGCTCTGAAAGGAGCCTTTGTCTGCTATGTTGGGACTCACAAATCAAAAGCAGTAGTGAGCTTCCTTCCACCATCCTTGAAGCAGGGGCAGCAGGAGAGGTTGGTGGCACCAATGCTACTGAAAGCACGGAGGGCCTTCTGCAGGTGTCAGAGCAAGACTTTGGGGTCAAGGTGCAGGACAAAGGTGGGGACATGGAATGGTGCAGGAGAGCTTTCAACTGCTCTCTACACCCCATGGAAGCCACAGGAGCCCTACTTGGATAGCTTTCAACACTGACCTACAGCATAAGATTCCCTTTGGCACACAGCAGTGGATTACTGGCAGGTGTTTGTAAACAACCACTCTCATCTGGCTCTGCCACTGAGAAACAGGACACTGAAGCCTAGGGCGAGAAAGCCATTACCCAGGGTCACCCAGTTCATGGCAGAGGTGGGGTTGGAACCCAGCCCTCTTGGTGGGCCCTCTAGACCCCATGTATAGGTGGCCCATAGTAACTGTGCAGAGAAAAACTTGAGTCCATGCCTGATAGGGAAAGTTTGGGGACAGACTAGAATCCTGGCACTGATGTGAGTTCCTCAAAAGTGTTTGCATTCCCTGTGCATGATAGTTGCTGCTGCATGCCAGCCCAGCCCCAGAAAACACCTTGGGATTGCTGTCTACTATGTTAGTTGGTGTTTTCTAGAGAAATAGAGCTGACACAGAGAGAAAATAAGGATAAGGAGGAAAGACACACATACACAGAGACAGAGACAGAGACAGATCAGTTGATTTTAAGGAACTGTCTCGCCCAATTATGTGAGTTGACAAATCTGAGACCTGCTGGGCAGGCAGGTAGGTCAATACTCAGGTGAGAGCTAATGCCACAGTCTTGAGTCCAAAGGCTGGACACTCAGGCAGAGGTGCCAAGCTGCAGTCTATGAGCAGAGTTCCTTCTTACTTGGGGGTCTTCAGTCTTTGCTCTTAAAGCCTTCAACTGAAAGGATGAGGCCCAGTCATATTATAGAAGGTTGTTGTCTGCTTTATTCAAACTCCACTAATTTAAATGTTAATCAGATCAACAAAATGCCTTCATGGCAACATCTAGACTAGGGTTTGGCCAAATGACTTGGCAACATAGGTTAGCCGTCAAGATGACAAATACCATTAATCATCAATGAAGGTTTCACTACCAATCTCACTAACATGTACAGAGAGGGAGGAGTGGAGAGCTGGGTAGGATGTGGAGAGAAACATACCAAGTGACATGTGCATGTATGTCACTTTGAATCTCACTATTTGATGTACAATTAACAGTGTACCAATGAAAGTATAAAAGATTTAACCATCACATCTACCATCTCCTCTATAGCAATCCAATGAAGCAGATGTTGGCTTTGGGACAGAAGAGAAGTAGAGGAGGGCCACTGGTCTGCAGGGCTGAGGAACAGAAGGCTAGCTGATAGTGGTGTGGCCTAGAGGACCATTAGGCTTAGCAAGAGGGTGGGCCTCCATAGAAAGAGGAAGAGGAAGCAGGCACACATGTGTCCAGGATACAGGGCCCATCAGAAGTAACCCCTGAGAAAGTTCTCAGTGGGGAACCTGAGTCATTGAGCTACCCAAGCAGTCATGATTCCTCCTGGAAAACAGAGGGGTCATGAGGATTCTGACAGGAGATGACTTACCCCACATTTAGTCTAAAGGGGTTTGCTGAGAGCCATTCGTGAGGCCTTCAGGCTGAAGTCCCTGGTTGTGGGTTCTAAATCAATGACATAGAAGAGTAGAAGATGCTGCTGTGTGGTGGCCTATATCTGAAGGGAGGAGAAGGGACCAGCTCTCACACATCCCCATCTCCCATAGCTGCCCTTGACCTGATATCCTGACCTGTGCTGAGACACTAGACTCCTGGGAGGGGAGCCACGTGGTCCTCTGCTGGGCACTAATCCTCCACCCTGCAAAACCGTTGAGAGGAAGTTTTAGGACTCAGCAACAGCTACAATGGATGGACCCTCTAGAATCATAGAGTGAAGTGATGGAGAGTGGACAGGGCCCTCAAAGAAGCTTGTGACAAATCTCCAAGCCAGGTTGAGCATCAGGTAGTGGGGACTACTGTTTCAGTTACAGAACGTGTAGGTTCTATGCCAGAGACACTAAATGAGGATCTTGAGACAAGAGTATGGTTAACAAGCTGCATCTTTAAGTGGACTCCACAGGTTGAGGAAACAGGGCCCCAGATCAAGCATTGTAGACTGGGATTGGAAGTATGGCTCATGCCTTCCACTGTGGGGCTCTCTCCCCTATGTCATTAAGCCCAGCATCTGCCAACCATGCCCAGGCTGAGGAGCTGTGTCCATAAATCACTTGCTGACAACAGTCATCTTGTCTCAAAGGCATGAGTCATACCAGACCACAGCTAGGGATGGGAAAATCTAAAGATGTCAGAGGAACCATGCACGGTGGTGTATGCCTGTATTGCTAGTACTTGGGAGGCTGAGGCAGGAGGATCACAGGTTCAAGGTCAGCAGCATGCAGTCACTTTGCAAGACTCTGTTTCAAAATAATAATGCAAAAATTAAAAAAGAACTGGGGATATAGCTCAGAGGTAGAACACCCTGGGTTCAATACCTAGTACCATAAATAAATGAATGAATAAATAAATAAGCCAGCTGGGCACAGTGGTGCATGCCTATAATCTCAGTATTTGGGAGGTCAAGACAGGAGTATCACAGGTTTGAGGCCAGCTTCACCAACTTAGTAAGATGACACCCTCAGCAACTTAGTGAGAGCCTGTTTCATTTTTTAAAATAAAATAAAAAGATCTGGGGTATAGCTCAAAGGTAGGATGCCCTGGTTTCAATCCCCAGTACTAAAGAAAAAATTAAAATGTCAAAAGAGACAATGGGGATGCTGGGTACTTGGAGCATTAATAATCTCATGAGGGAGCTGCCAGTGTTAGGTGTCTCAGCAGAAACCCTGCACATCTCCAGTGCAGCCTTCGATCTGTTGCTGTGGACCTAAACAGACTACTTGTCCAGCACTCATCCAGGGCCTGGAGTCCCAACAATAAACATGCTGGATTCATCTCCTGCCCTCCCCAAACTGCAAGAAGCCCATAACTGGGATGAGGTGCATTGAGAGGCATTTCACAGTGACACTGTAAGCATGGCAGCAGAGGCTTGGTCACCAAATAGAGGAAGACCTGGACATGGCCACCAGAAGGGGTAAGGAAGGGAGGGGCCATCAGGCTGGTGCTCACAATGGAAAGAGAGGGCAAGGGGAGAATGCAGGGAGGCAGGGAGTGGAGGAGTGCCTTTGACACCCAGTAAGGAGGTTTTGTTTTATTTTCACAACTATGGGAAGGGCCAAGAAACATATGAAGAGATGCTCAATGTCAATAGGGAAAAATGCAAACACAAACCACCATGAGATACCACTTCACACACAGTAGGGTGAAAAATAAACACAAAGAAAATAGCCAGTGTTGGCAAGGATGTGGAAGAATCAGAACACGTGTACATTGCTAGTGGGATTAAAAAAATGGTGCAGCTGCTGTGAAAAGTTTTTCAGTTCCTCAAAAAGTGAAACATTTGCATTCCATTCCTGGCACATACCCCCAAAATTGAAAACAGGTATCCGCACAATGAATGCCCATAGGAGCATTATTCATAATAGCCAAAAAGGGGCTAATGTCCATTTACTGATGAATGGATAAACAAAATCCACTATGTCCATATGATGGAATATTATCTGGCCATAAAAAGACATGAAGTACCAATGCATACTACTACATGGAAGAATTTGAAAACACACCATGCTAAGTGAAAGAAGCCAGACACAAGAGGTCACACATGATGTATGATTCCATTTTTATGAAATCTCTAGAAGAGGCAAATTCATGAGGATAGAAAGTAGTTTCAAGGTTGCCAGGAGTTGAAGGAAGAGGAAATGGGAGAGTGACTGCTTAATGTGTAACTTCTGAAATAAGACAGTGCTGATTGTTGCATTAGAGGTGTTAATGTAATTAATGCCACTGAATTGTACACCTAAAAATGTGAAATGGAAAATTTGATCATGCACACACCATAATATAAAGAGGAATGGAATGGGCAGAGCAACTGAGGATCTGAAGCAGCAGATGGAAGGCTTAACAGAAGTATGTGTGGGTTTCTGCCAACTGGGAGCATGTCTTGGTCTGTGCCTTCCTCTACCATCCCTGTTCTGAGCATTCTGGGTCTGCTTCCTTGTTTTCACAGATGGCCTGAGCATGGCTTCCTCCTGCCCTCAGCTGGGCCTCAGCAAAACAGTATGCGGATGACCCCAGCTTGTAGTAGGTATGCAGTGAATGCCAGCTACATTCCCTGTAAGGAGCAGTGCACTAGACCCTCTGCAGTCATATAGCTTGGGTCACTTCTTAGATGCATGGCCCCAAGCAAATCCCTTAGCCCCTCGGGCCATTTCCTTGTGTGTAAAACACACTGATGACAGTCTTGTCTTCCTTCTAGCACCTCTTGCTACATCAGATGGAGCCCAGAAGCCGCTGTGGATCTCTACCCTGACACTACACAGTTTCCTTCAAAGCACAAAGCCTGACATGGCTCACTCCCTTTAAGAGAGCAGGAAGGACTCTGATTCCTTAGATTTCCAGAAAATACCCAAATAGAGTGAGGGTCAGCCTCACTCAATTCTATAGCAGCAAACATGTTCTTCTTGACAATGGCCTTCATTGTTGGGCTGGGAAATCACTGAGAAGAAAATCAGAGGCAAGGGTAAGCTTTCTTCCTGAAATGTGTTAATGCTAACTCTTGCATCAGGTTCTATGCTGTAGTTCCAAGCCTGTCAGAATATCATGGAACATGGTTGTAGAATTAAAACTCGTAAAAACTCACAGAATCCCTGGAGGTCTTTTTCTCAGTTCTTTCCATCCACTTCCTTTTCCTTCTGACCAACAGGCTCTCTCTTTCTCTCATGCTGGGGATTGGACCCAGAGGCATCCTACCTCTGAGCTATATCCCCAGCTCTTTTTATTTTTTATTTCTAAACAAGGTCTTACTAAGTTGTTAAGAGTCTCACTACATTGATGAGGTTGGCATTGAACCTGTAGTCCTCCTGTCTCAGCCTCCCAAATACTGGGATTATAGGCATGTGCCATCATACCTGACTGGGCTCTATTCTTTTATGCTCTTCACTCCTCTGAATCCCTCAGCCCCATCAACCTGGAGCCTCAACCTTTTGATCTCGAAGCTGGATTTCATGTTCAGATGAAAGGAGTGAAGCTTAGTCCAATGCATGGCTTATAGAAAGTTCTCATTAAAGGTGAGCTATAATTGCAATAGTCCTAAATAATCAAAATCAGTGCTGATTTTTCTCATGACATTGTTCTTTCCCACATAATTAGTCACCTAAATTGCAAGACTGTTTTTTCAAAAACACTTAATTGTGGAGAAACAGTTCCCAGCCTTGAATGCAGGCTGTGGAGAAACAGTTCCAGCCTTGAATGCAGGCTCTCTCTGAGACATAAGTGAGGTTAGATACTATGTTTGCTGATATAATTGGAAAACCAAGTGTGAGAAAAAGCAGACTTTTTCTACAGCCACATAGTGTTGTGCTGGAATTTATTCTTACGATAAGGAAGCAAGCTTCTTGGCATGGCAACTGGTAAACTGTGTTCTTGATTTCTAACATTTTGAGTACAGACTAGTCTGGGAAAAGAACAAGAAGATTTTTTACAAGGAGACTTAAAACAAAGGGGGTTTATAAATTGAAATATTATTGCATTTCTACCTGAATTACACAGAAAAGCTTGTAACACAAAATGTCTTATGACTTTATGAAAGAAAGCCTGTCTATTGTTTTTCTTCCTATAAGTATCAAGCTGAAGCCTGCAATAAACGTGCAGTTGCTGAACCTGTCGTGCTCTGCATCCCCTGTGTCCTGCGGTGACCCTTGCCCAGGGAACCCAACGCACTAGACATTGACACTTGGCGCCTGAACAGGAACCCTGCATACGTTTTGTTAGGAAGGGTGAGTGTAAATATATTGTGGGGTGATGGGACAATCTGTCTTCTCCTTATTTTTCTTTCCTACGACATCTTCTTAAAACCCATGGGGCTCATGTTTCTTCTTCTGACTTAGATATATGTTTAACTATAGCTATGGAGTATAATCTTTGGTTTCCTGACACTTAATAGACATACTTTTAATACCAAAGACAAAAAGCAGCCAGTTCATCCTGTACCTTGTGCTGCCTTGGCTCTTCCATGGAACTGTTGCTCCTTTCTGGCCCAGACATTCTCAGAGTCCCTTGCAGGGCTGGCATGGGTCTCAGGGACTCTGAACAAGGACACTAGGTCCTTCAGGCTCCACTTCTTCATTAGGTCAAGTAGGCAATAGATCCATGAGACTTTTAGAGGCACACAAAATATTTTAATTTCTTTTAATATCAAAATTAAAAACATGGACTTTTAGACTGAAGAAAATATTGTAATATATATTAAACTATTCATCTTTAAGCCAGGTATGGTGGCACATGCCTGTAACCCCAGTATTGGGAAGGTTGAGACAGGAGGATTGTAGGTTCAAGCAACATAGTGAGACCCTGTTTCAAAATAAACAATAAAAAGAGCTGGGGTGTGGCTTGGAGGTAGACTGTCCCTGAGTTCAATCCCTAGTACAAAACAAAACAAAATAATTCATCTTTATACCAACCCAATCATAAAATATATTTATTTATTTTTACTGAGAAGGGGCTCAGAAGTCATAATGTAGCCCTGAGCCTATTATTTTAAAGTGCCTTCCACAAATGAATACATGCTGTTCCATTTGCCAAGGGATTTCCTCGTTTGTCATCTCATTTCTTTTATCTTTTTTTTTTTAGGTCTTTTCTTTTTTATTTTAATTTTTCCAGTTTTTTTCTTTTTGTGGTACTGGGGATTGAACTCAGAGGCATTCTACCTCCGAGCTATACCCCCAGCCCTATTTTTTATTCTTTTATTTTGAAACCGAGTCTCACTAAGTTGTGGAGGGCCTCACTAGGTAGCTGAGGCTGGCCGCGAACCCCAATCCTCTGGTCTCAGCCTCCCGAATGCTGGGATTACAAGTGTGCGCCACCATGCCCAGCTTCCAGTTTTTTTTTTTATTGGTGCATTGTAATCATACATTTTTGTTAGATACAAGCTGGTAAAGGCATACATGCACACATTTCTCATTTAACCCTTCCCCAATTCCCACACCGTTTCTTCCCCCTCCCTCTTTCTCATGTTCAGTTTAGTGGTTGACTTTGATGTGTTTGTGAATGTACATCATTTGCATTAGGGTGTTTCCCTCCCCCCATCACCTTCAGTTAAGTCACCTTCTTTGCTCATCTAAAGTTTCTCCTTCTTCATCTAGAGTCCCTCTTATGCCCAACTTTCTCCCTATCTTCCACATATTAGGGAGAGCATATAATATTTTACTTTTTGTGACTGACTAATCTCACTTAACATAATGTTTTCCAGTTCCATCCATTTTCCTGCAAAATTCCATTGTGTACATATCCCATAGTTTTGTAATCCACTCATCTGTCGATGGACATCTTGGCTGCTTCCATAATTTGGCAACTGTGAATTGTGCAGCTATAAACATAGACAGACATGCATCGGTATGATATTTTGGTTTCCATTCTTCTGGGTAGATACCCAGATGTGGTATTGCTGGATCATATGGTAGGTTGATTCCCATTCATCTGAGGATACTCCATACTGTTTTCCAAAGTGGTTGTACTGTCATCTCATTTCTGATTCTAATTTCTACCACCCAGTCCCTAAGGTAGTCAGAGTGGTCATTTTTCTCTGTTTATCACATGAAGAGGCTGAGTATTATAGACTGTTTGTGTAACTCCTAAATTCATAAGATCAAACCCTAAGCCTAATGTAATGGTATAGAAAATGAGGCCCTGGGGAGGTAATTAGGTTTAGATGAAGTCAGTAGTGGAATAAGTGCCTTTATAAGAAGAGGAGAAGAGCCAGGTACAGTAGCACATGCCTGTAATCCCAGTAATTTGGAGGCTGAATCAATAGAATCTCAGATTTGAGGCCAATATCAGCAACTTAACAAGATCCTGTTTCAAAATATAAAATGAAATAGAGCTCAGTGTAGCTCAGAGGTAGAATACCCCAGGTTCAATGCACAGACAGAACAAACAAAAAAATGAGGAAGGGAAGGAGGAAGAAACCAGAGCTTCTTTTCTCTGACCTTTGAGGATAGAGTGAGAACCAGAAAGAGGGCCCTCACAAGGCATCTGCACCTGCCAACACCTTGATCTTGGACTTCCCAGCTTCCATAACTGTAAGACATAAATGCCTGTTGTTTATCAATTACCAAGTCTATGGTATTTTGTTATAGCAGCTCAAATTAAGACATTGAGGTTTGAAGATGCAAAGTGTCTCAGCTGATGTCACCCAGTCTTGAACTTTCTCCAGCTTTCATTGCCAACTCAGGGGCTTTTCCTACCAGGGAAGCCTCAGGCAGAGCCCTCCACTCATGAAAAGAAACTCCCTTCAACCTGCCCTCAAGCCTCGCCTGATACCTTCTCTAGCTACCTGTGGACCACTGGGAAGAGATCTGCAGCATGAATACTTTCAGGATTGGAATAGTACAGTGAAATGCTAACCATTAATTCTGGTCCCAGCAGTGGCTCCAAACTCCGTAAAACTATAAGGCTGCAGTCCAGAGGCTATAATCAGTTTCCTATCAAAGCTACAGAATAATTGTCTGGACCAGTCAGGATTGTTCAGAGGACTAGAACTAATAGAAGCTTAAGAGAGAAAGGAGGGGGGATAAATTGATTATGAAGTACTGGCTCACAAGGTTGTGGGGCTGGCAAGTTTGATATCTGCAGAACAGGCCAAGAGGCTGGAGGCTCAATAAGGTGTTGATACTACTGTTCTGAGGCAGAACTTCTTCCTCTCTGGAAAACCTCAATCATTGCACTCAAGCTTCCAAGTGATTGACTAGGACCCAAGCACATTACTGAGGATTAGGAATCTCCTTTACTTAAAAATCACCTGATTGTAAATGCCAACCATGGCTACAAAACCTCTTTACAGCAACATCTATATTAGCATAGGATGAAAACACTGGAGATGATTCTGACCGTCACCTAACCCATATCATATGGACTGAGGCCAGGCTCCCTAGCTTCCTTAGTCACTTGAATCCTCTAACAGCTCTCCTGCTTCCGTGATCAGGAAGGTCCAAGTCAGATTCTCACTCAGGAAGCAACTTGAATCTCAGAGCTCAGGATATCTTTGACTGGGTCAGAGTTCCACTGTGTCCCCAACTAGTGCCCCCTCGATGTCTGTGTCTATGCTGTTAAGAAGGGGTTTTTTGGGGGGAAGGGGTATTGGGGGTTGAACCGAGGAGTGTCCTACCTCTGAGCTATACCCCCAGCCCTATTTTTTATTCTTTATTTTGAAACAGGGTCTCGCTAAGTCGGGGAGGGCCTAAGTAGCTGAGGCTGACTTTGAACCTGCCATCTGCCTGTTTCAGCCTTTCAAGTACTGGGATTACAGGTATGTGCCATCACACCGGGCTTCAAACATTTTTTAAAGCAATGACCAAAATATGCAGTGTCAGTTCCTTCCCTGTCCTCTGTAGTCCTAGATATTGTGCAAATGGGACCAAGCAGGAGGGATCTGCTTTGAGGCCTTGGGTTCTGCTCTCTCTTAGGAAAGGTGAATGTCTTTGCCTTCCCTGGCAGGGGAAACACAGTCCCTTTGAGGGTCCATGCTCAGAGGAAGCCACTTTGAGGAAGGCCACCAGTAGAGACCCCTCAAATCCTGTGGTATTCCAGAGCTTATAGACTGTCTGGACAACTGTTCAAATTGCACCTTATGATCCATGTATGGTTAGAAGTCAAATATATTCAGAAAAATGAAACAATAAAGGGAAAATAATAGAAAATATCCATGTGCATCTTACATAGTAATGATAAATAGCAGTTCATGAAAATGTGTTACCATTTTTATTGATTTATATGAACCTTTGTATAGGTTCTTGATACAAAATGTATTTATTCCTATAAATATGTTTGAAAGTCACCAATTTACCCAATCAAGCCATTGTTCAGGTGGGAAAATTGATGCCTAAATTAAGGTTGGGAGATGTCTAAGGTCTTGTAGTGAGGAAGAGAAGGATTATAATTTGACAAGAAGTCTCCTGACCTGAGCCTGCCAGTGTTAGCAGAGTCCTAGGCCAGAGGCCTGACTCGGGGGATCCTACATATATTTCTGGTCCAGCCACTCGCCCCAAAAACCAATCAGAAAAGATAATGGTGAAAAGCTTGAAAGGAACCTTACTCAGTGTAGCTACCTGGGAAGACAAGAGGACCTAGGTCTTTAGTCCTGTCTTCAAAGAGCTGACAATGACTTTGAGGTTTTATAGAAAGGGTAATAAGGACCAGGGTTGGGGTTTACATAGCTGGATATTTTTCTCAGATGACAAAGCAGCTGATCTTGATCAGGTGTTGTCTCTAGCATGATCTCTGAACTAGGCAGGCAAGGCCTGGTCAGGGGTAAGAAAATTTCTGTTTCCTGGGAGGTGGCTTGGACTTACCATTAGATGTTTATACATCAGACTTGTTGTTCCTGTAATCCAAGGTGTCTCAGAGCAAAGGAGACAAATGCAAAGTGGAGGGAAAGATGCCCAGTCTCTAATCCTGCTTTTAGCCAACCATTGGGACATTTTCAGTCAAAAGTGAAGAGTCTAAGTCCTTGTTAGAATACTACCAGGAAAGTGCAAGGTCTCCAAAGAATCCCAAGAATATCTTGGAAGCCAGGTGTGGTGGTGTACACCTAAAATCCCAGTACTTGGGAGGCTGATACAGGGGATTGCAGCTTTGAGGCCAGCTTCAGCAACTTAGCAAGACCCTGTTTCAAAATAAAAAGAGTTGGAGGTATAGTTTGGAGGTAGAATGCCCCTGAGTTCAATTCCCAGTGCCGAGAAGGAGGAGGAGGAGGAGGAAGAAGAAGTTGTGGTGAAGGGGGAGGGGGAGGATAAGGGGGAGGGGAGGGGACAGAGAAGGAGAAGGAGATCTTGGAGAAACAAATAGACAAAGCTGTTTTGACTGCACTGTAGACTTTTTAAGGTGCATTGACCTCTGGCTTGCAGCCTGACTCTAAAGTAATATCACGCCTTATAAGATGCTCTCTTTTTGTGTGTTCCTGCCAGCCCTGGTTTCTAACCCCTTCTTCTTTGAGGATGTATTTGAATCAATCAGGTTTCAGTTACAGAGGCAGAGCAATGATCCTCCTGTCTCAGCCTCCTAAGTACCGGATTTACATGCATGGGTCACCATGTCCAGCCAGTTGAGCTGATACAGAATGAAAGGGTTATAATAGCAATGGAATCTGCTAATCTGTGGGGGGATGGTATGTCTGTGCATCATGTGCTAAGCCTGAGGTCACATAGACCAATAGCCAGGAGGAAAATGGATAGAGCAAAGACAAACTGGCATACTCATCTGTTTCTGAACACCTCCAGCTTCAATATCATGGGAATAGTTGGGTGTGGTAGAGCATTTTTATAATCCCAGAATTTGGGAAGCTGAGACAGGAGGATCTCTGGTTCAATGCCAGCCTCAGCAACTTAGGCACTCCACAATTTAGCAAGAGCCTATATCAAAATTAAATATATATATAGCCGCACAATTCACAATTGCCAAACTATGGAACCAGCCAAGATGTCCATCAACAGATGAATGGATTACAAAACTATGGGATAAGCTGGGCATGGTGGTGCACACTTATAATTCCAGTACTTGGGAGGCTGAGAACAGAGGATCTGGGTTCATGACCAGCCTCAGCTACTTAGTGAGACCCTGTTTCAAAATAAAGAATAAAACAATAGGGCTGGAGGTGTAGCTCGGAGGGAGAATGCCCCTGAGTTCAATCCCCAGTACTACAAAAACAAAACAAAACAAAAAACTATGGGATATGTACACAATAGAATTTTACTCATCCATAAAGAAGAAAAAAAAAATCATGTCATTTGCAGGGAAATGCATGGGACTGGAAAACATTATGTTAAGTGAGATAAGTCAGTCACAAAAAATAAAAAATCGGATGATCTCCCTAATATGCAGAAACTAGGGACTCTAGACGAAGGAGAAACCCTAGATGAACAAAGAAGGTGACTTAACTGAAGGTGACTGGGGGAGGGACACCCTAATGCATGTGATGTACATTCACAAACATATCAAAGTCAATCACCAAACTGAACATGAGAAGGAGAGAGGGGGGAGGGAATGGGGCAGGAATTGGGGAAGGGTTAAAAGAAAGATGTGTACATGCATGCCTCTACCAGCTTACACCTAACAAAGATGTATGATTATAATGCACCAATAAGAAAATAAAAATAAAATAAAGCAAAGGCCTGGGGTACGACTCAGAGATAAAATGCCCCTGGGTTCAATCCCCAGTACCACACAAACAGATAAATTAATTAATTAATTAATAATTGTTAATTTATTAATAAGATCGATGCAAGATGGCATCTGAGTGAAACGCCTTTCCCCAGATGCTGTGATTTCGAATCAATTTTGCCCAAAAAACCAGCTTCTTAGCAGAAGGAAAAAAGCAACAAAAAGAGTGAAATTTGAACCACAACTAAAGAAGACCCAGACAGCTGATTGGAGACCACCACACGGTGGCTCAATGCTCGGCGCCAGGCCGTGGAGCCAGGCAGTGGAGACGGGACTTGGAGCTGTGGTGACTAGTCAGATGCTGGGATCTACAAACACCACGGCGAACCAGCAACCAGACCAGGCGTGGAGTGAGCACCTCCAGGACCCCATGCCCTACACAGGCGGGGATCCCCGCACCATCCACAGCGACCTGAACATGGGGAACGATCAGCGTAAGCTCCAGTGGGACCGCCCCTGCGCACTGCTCCAGGGCCGGGGAGACCGACTGCACAGCAGAGCTTGAACCAGGACGGCCGCGAATGCAGCTTCTTGGCAGAAGGAAAGAGGAGCAGAGTGGCTGAAAAGTGAGCAGGGCAACGGGAGCGGCTGAACAGAGCCCAGGAGGAACAGGCAGCCGTCATCTTGCGTACCAGCCCCTCCCAGGCAACGTCCTGCCAGCTATCCAGACATTCATTGACCTCTTGCGCCCCCAGCGACCAGAGGTGGAACAAGCAACAATGGAACTCTGAGCAGCAGGGATCCCTAAGTTGAATTGCACCCCCGGGGTGCGAGGACCAATATACAAAGGATAGACTTAGACATCCGCCCTTCTAGCACTTAGACAGGAACAGAAGTGTGGAAGAACCCAGTGCATATAGGGCATTTGAAAATGCCCGGCATTTAGACTGCACTCCTGCCATCAGCAAAGGCAGGGTGAGAGACACAGACAGGCCCTGTGGAGAGCTCAGAGACACAAACTTGCAGTGAGAGAGACATCAGCTGAACCCCCTGCCTGCACTGACAGAGGAAATAGAAATGCGAGAATCACACGAAAACTTAAGCTCTGTACTTACGAACTAGCAGGGTTTTTATATTTGTTTCTTGTTGGTATTTTGGTTTGGGTTTTTTTTTGTTGTTGTTCTGTTTTTCGTGTTTTTTGTGTGTGTTAAGTTTTATCTGTTTTTACTCTGTTTTCATTTTCTATTGCCTTGATTTATTTGTTTGCTTGGATGATTGGTTGCTTTGTTATTACTTGCTTAGCTTATTTAATCTCCTCCTTATCCATTTACAAGCTCCCCCCTCCCAGCTATATTCTTCTCCTCAACACTTTACCTCCTCTCTTTTCTTTTTCTTTTTTTCGTGTCTCATATCAAGACCATCTCATACTACCACACTCAAAACTCTATATTGACTACCAGAATCTCCTGACATATCTACCATCTCTAATCTTTGCAATATATCACCTCAACACACTCAAACTCTTATTCTACTGGAACATACCCTCTTCTGTACCCTATTCCTGCATTCATCACTGTCACCCCTCACCCAACCTTTATCACTGAACACAACCTATCCCTGTATATACTATAAGGCATCTCCAAACCCCCACTGCAGAGATTGGACAAGAAAACTTGCAAGAGCAGCAAAGATATAAATTTAAGAACAGGGGAAACATAGGAGGGAAAAATAAAAAAAGAAACAATGAGTTACCACAACCCCTCAATAACAGATCTCACTAACTCAGAATGGCAGAGACTACCAGAAGAATAATTCAGAGCTTTAATACTAGAAACAATACAGAATTTTCAGAAAGAATGTAGGGAGAGCTAGAAATAAATAAAGGAACAAATAAACAAAGAATTTGATGACCTGAAAAGGAACCAAAGAGAAGCATTGAAGGAAGTAAAAAATGAAATAACTGAAATGAAGGCATCAATACAAACTATTAAAAGCAGATTAGATCACATGGAAAATAGAATATCACTCTTAGAAGATGACCATACCAAAAATGAATCTATAGTACCTAATTTAGAAAAAAGTATATACGATAGTATGAATTGGACATCAAAGAGATCTGGGCCAATTGTAAAAGAGTTAACCTAAGAATAATAGGCATAGAAGATGGATTAGAAGTTGAAACTTCTGGAATAAACAATCTCTTCAAAGAAGTAATATCAGAGAATATTCCAAACATAGAAAGAGAAGTTGACACACAGGTACAGGAAACATACAGCACTCCTTCAAGACAAGACCAAAGAAGAGGTTCACCATGCCACATAATAATCAAGTTGACCAATGTAGAGGCTAAGGAGAGAATTTTAAAGGCAACAAAGTAAAAGGCCAAGTGACATTTAGAGGCAAACCAATTAGAATCACTCCAGACCTCGCAATAAAGTCATGAAAGCCAGGAGAGGCTGGAGTATAATATTCCAAACTGAAAGAAAATAACTTGCAGCCAAGATTCACATACCCAGAAAAACTCTCTCTCTCAAAATTGACAGGGATATAAAAACCTTCCATGACAAACAGAAACTTCAAAAATTTATGTCTTCTAAACCAGCACTAGAGAAACTACTTAAAGATATTAACTGCAAAGAAGAACTAAAAATAAATATCAAAACCAGAGAAACAATAATTTCCAGGAAGCAAACAACTAATCAAAGAATAATGAATTCCACCAAAAAGAGAAGTCAAAATTCAAAATTTTAGGAATTAAAAATCATCTCTCAATAATCACACTGAATATAAATGATCTCAATTCCCCAATGAAAAGGCACAAGGTGGCAAAATGGATCAAAACCCAGGATCCATCTATATTCTGCCTGCAAGAAACACACCTTACATGCAAAGATTTCCACAAACTAAAGGTGAAGGACTGGAGTACAGTAATTCATGAAAATGGAACCCAAAGACAAGCAAGACTAGCAACCATGATATCAGATAAATTAGACTTCAAGCCCAAACTTATCAGAAGAAACAAAGCAGGTCATTTTTTACTAGTAAATGAACGATCCAGCAAGAGGAAATAACAATTATCAACATCTATGCCCCAAACGTAGGTGCAGCCAATTTCATAAAACTCTGTATGATATAAAGACACACATAGATCCCAATACACTAATACTAGGAGACTTCAGTACTCCTCTTACATCTCTAGAGAGTTCTTCTAAACAAAAGGTCAGTAGAGATGCCTCAGACCTAAAGGATACCATAACCAAATGGAACTATTAGATACATATAGACTCTTTCACCCAACTACAGCTGAATTCATATTTTTCTCAGCTGCTCATGGAACCTTCTCCAAAATAGAACACATTCTGGTCCACAAAGCAAGCACTGGCAAATTCAAAAAGTGTAGCACAATTCCCTGCATCTTTTCAGGCCACAATGGAGTGAAACTAGAAATCAACTCCAAGAAGACCCAAAGCAACTGTCTAAACACATGGATACTGAACACCACATTGCTGAATGAAGATTGAGTCATAGAAGAAGTAAGGGAGGAAATTAAAAAATTCCTAGAAACCAACGAAAACTGAGACAAAACATATCAAAATCTCTGGGACACCTTGAAGGCAGTACTAAGAGGAAAATTTATAGCACTGAGTGCCCACATAAGAAGAATGGAAACTCACCAAATAAATAACCTAATGACACAGTTCAAAGCCCTTGAAAAACAAGAACAGTATAACCCCAAAGCCAGTAGAAGACAGGAAATCATGAAAATCAGAGCAGAAATTAATGAAATAGAGAATACAAAAACAATACAGAAAATCAACAAACCCAAAAGCTGGTTTCTTGAAAAAATAAACAAGATAAATAAACCATTGGCCAACCTAACCAAAAGAAAGAGAGAATCAACCCAAATTACCAAAATAAGAGATGAAAAAGGTGATATTACCACCGACAGTGCGGAAATACAGAGGATCATCAGAAACTATTTTGAAAAACTATACTCCAACAAAATGGAAAATCTAGAAGAAATTGACAAATTTCTAGACACATATAATCTTCCTAAATTGAGTCAAGAAGATATAGAAAACTTAAACCGACCAATAACAATCAAAGAGATAGAAACAGCAATAAAGAGTTTACCATCAAACAAAAGTCCAGGGCCAGATGGTTTGCTAAGTGAATTTTATGAAACATTTAGTGAAGAGATAATCCCAATACTCTTCAAACTATTCCATGAAATAGAAAGAAATGGGACCCTCCCAAACACATTCTATGAAGCCAACATCACATTAATACCAAAGCCAAATAAAGACAGCTCAAGAAAAAAAAAACTATAGGCCTATATCATTGATGAACTTAGATGCAAAATTGCTAAACAAGATACTAGCGATGCGCATTCAAAATCACATCAAGAAAATTATGCACCAGGACCAAGTCAGATTCACCCCAAGGTGCAAGGATCGTTCAACATATGAAAAACAATCCATGTAATTCACCACATAAACAGAATCAAAGACAACAATCACATGATCACTTCAATTGATGCTGAAAAAGCACTTGACAAGATTCAACACCCATTCATTCTAAAAGCACTGCAGAGAATAGGAATAGAAGGAACATACCTCAAAATCATAAAGGCAATATAAAATAGGCCCACAGCCAATATTACATTAAATGGAGATAAACTGCAAGAGTTCCCACTAAAAACAGGAACAAGACAAGGATGTCCATTATCACCTCTTCTGTTCAATATAGTACTTGAGACTCTAGCCAGAGCAATAAGGCAAGAGAAGGAATTCAAAGGGGTAAAAATAGGGAAAGAAGAACTAAAACTATGCTTTTTGAAGATGACATGATACTATACCTAGAAGACCCAACAAAGTCAGCCAAAAAACTTATAGAACTGATCAACAAATTCAGCAAAGTGTCTGGATACAAAATCAATCTTAAAAAATCAGAAGCGGTCCTGTATGCCAACCATAAATCAACCGAAAAAGAAATCCAGAAAACAATTCCACTCACAATAGCACCCTGAAAAATAAAATACTTAGGGATAAACCTAACCAAGAAGGTACAAGACCTCTATAAGGCAAAATATAAAAAGGTGAAAAAAGAAATTGATGAATACCTTAGGAGATGGAAGGATCTACCATGCTCTTGGATAGGCAGAATAAATATCAAAATGGCCAGCCTCCCAAAAGTGATCTACAAATTCAATGCAATACCCATGAAATTACCAAGGTCACTCCTCACAGACATAGAAAAATCAGTCCTTCAATTAATTTGGAAAAAAGAAATCCCAGGATAGCCAAAGTAGTTCTTAGCAATAAAAACCATGCGGGAGGTATCACAATACCTGACTTCAAACTTTACTACAAAGCCACAGTAATAAAAACAGCATGGTATTGGCACAAAAACAGACACATAGACCAATGGAGCAGAATAGAAGATTCAGAAACAAACCCACATGCTTATAGTCAACTGATTTTTGACAAAGGAGCCAAAAATATACACTGGAAAAAAGACAGCCTCTTTAACAAATGGTGTTGGCAAAACTGGTTAACCATATGCAGGAAAATGGAAATAAACCTCACTTTCTCACCCTTCACAAGAGTCAACTCAAGGTGGATCAAAGACCTGGAAGTTAGGCCAGAGACTTTGAAGCTACTTGAAGAGGGCATAGGACCAACACTTCAACATAGGCACAGGTGAAAACTTTCTCAACAAGACCCCAAAAGCACAAGCAACTCAAAGGAAGATCAATACATGGAATTGCATTAAACTAAAGAGCTTCTGTTCAGCAAAGGAAACTATCAAGAACCTACAAATGGCCAATAAATGTATGAGGAAATGTTCCACATCATTGGCAATCAGGGAGATGCAAATCAAAACTACCCTAAGATTTCACCTAACTCCAGTCAGAATGGCAATCATAAAAAACACGAACAACAACACCTGCTGGCGAGGGTGTGGAGAAGTGGGAACCCTAGTACATTGTTGGTGGGATTGCAAACTTGTGC
>PVLC010024976.1:0-24026 GCA_004027655.1 Graphiurus murinus
AATTTTATTCAGCCATAAAGAAGAACAAAATCATGTTATTTCAGGGAAATGGATGCAACTGGCTCTTTCTTTTAATTTTTTATGTAAGTTTTTTCCTTTAATATCCTCAAAACCTGATGAATCTTAGCACTTCATGAGCTTCTTTTTTCTTTGTTTTAATAGTACTAGAGATTGAACCCAGCAGCAGTCTACCTCTGAGCCACATAGTAGCCCTATTTTACATATTTTTTTGAAACAGGGTCTGTCTGTTACTGTGGCTCTGGCCTGGAACCTGTGATCTTCCTGTCTCATCTTCTAAATACTGGGATTACAGGTATATACCACAATGCCTGGCTAGGATCTCCCTTTTAACAGTCATGGGTTGTTTCTGTAAGCAAGCCTCTTCTTTCACCCCTTCTGAGAATTTTCCCACAAGGACGTTTTCTTAGACATCTGCCAAGATTGCTGTTCCTTGAGACCCAGAGCTGAGCACCAATCCTGAGAGTGACGCATTTTGTTTTGTGGTTCCATGGAACACTGCCCTGACAATGAAAAATATTAGGGCTGCACCCAGAGTGAGGATGAGCTAGTCATCTTTCTTAAAATATTTATTTACTTTTGTTTCATTTATTATTTTGTTACATTAATTTGTGCATTGTAATCATACATCTTTGTTAGGTACAAGCTGATAAAGGCATATATGCACACATTTCTCATTTAACCCCTTCCCTAATTCCCACCCCACTCCCTCACCCTCCTTCCTTCTCAAGTTCAGTTTAGTGATTGACTGATACATTTGTGAAAGTCCATCATGTACATTAGGGTGTCCACCCACACCTCTAACCCTTGTCCATCCCCTTCAGATAAGTCAACTTCTTTGCTTATCTACGGTTTCTCCTTTTTCATCTGGAGACCCTCTTATGCCCCATCTTCTCCCTAGCATCCACATATTAGGGAGAACATATGCTTTTTTACTCTTTGTGACTGACTAATCTCACTTAGCATAATGTTTTCCAGTTGCATTCATTTCCTTGAAAATAACATGATTTTGTTCTTCTTTATGGCTGAGTAAAATTCCATTGTGTACATATCCCATAGTTTTGTAATCTATTCATCTGTCGATGGACATCTTGGCTGTTTCCATAGTTTGGCAATTATGAATTGTGCAGCTATAAACATAGATACACATGCATTGGTCTGGTAGTTTGGTTTCCATTCTTTTGGGTAGATACCCAGAAGTGGTATTGCTGGATCATATGGTAGGTTCATTCACATTCATCTGATGATCCTCCATACTGTTTTCCAAAGTGGTTGCACTAATTTGCAATCCTACCAACAACGTATTAGGGTTCCCACTTCTCCACATCCTCAGCAGCATTTGTTGTTCGTGTTTTTTATGATTACCATTCTAATTGGAGTTAGGTGAAATCTCAAGATAGTTTTGATTTGCATCTCTCTGATTGCTAATGATGTAGAACATTTCCTCATACATGTATGGCCATTTGTATTTCTTCTTTTGTGAGGTGTCTATTTAGATCCTTTTCCCTGTTTTTGATTGGGTTATTAGTTTTTTTAGCTGTGATTTTCTTGAGTTCTCTCTATATCCAAGACATTAGACTTCTATAAGAAGAGTAGCTGGCAAAAATTTACTCTCACTCTGTGGGCTCTCTGCTGAGGTTCTTGATAGTTTCCTTTGCTGTACAGAAGCTCTGCAGTTTAATGCAATCCCATGTATTAATCTTCCTTTGAGTTGCTTGTGTTTTGGGGTTCTTGTTGAGAAAGATTTTACCTAAGCCTATGCGTTGAAGTGTTGGGCCTATGCCGTCTTCAAGTAGCTGCAAGGTCTGTTCCAAATTAATTTAAGGACTGATTTTTCTATGTCTGTGAGGAGTGACCTTGGTAATTTCATGGGTATTGCATTGAATGTGTAGATTACTTTTGGAAGGATGGCCATTTTGATGATATTTATTCTGCCTATCCAAGAGCACAGTAGATTTTTCCATCTTCTAAGGTCTTCATCGATTTCGTTTTTCAGATTTTTGTAGTTTTCCTTATAGAGGTCTTTTACCTCTTTGGTTAGGTTTATCCCTAAGTATTTTATTTTTCAGGGTGCTATTGTGAGTGGAATTGTTTTCTGGATTTCTTTTTCAGTGGATTTATGGTTGGCATACAGGAAAGTTTCTGATTTTTGAAGACTGATTTTGTATTCAGACACTTTGCTGAATTTGTTGATCAGTTCTATAAGATTTTTGGTTGCGTTTGTTGGGTCTTCTAAGTATAGTGTCATGTCATCTGCAAAAAGGAATAGTTTTAGTTCTTGTTTTCCTATTTTTACCCCTTTGATTTCCTTCTCTTGCCTTATTGCTCTGGCTAGAGTCTCAAGTACCATATTGAACAGAAGAAGTGATAATGGACATCCTTGTCTTGTTCCTGTTTTTAGTGGGAACTCTTGTAGTTTTTTCTCCATTTAATATGATATTGGCTGTGAGCCTATTGTATATTGCCTTTATTATGTTGAGGTATGTTCCTTCTATTCTGATTCTCTGAAATGCTTTTAGAATGAGTGGATGTTGGATCTTGTCAAATGCTTTTTCAGCATCAATTGACATGATCATGTGATTTTTGTCTTTGCTTCTGTTTATGTGGTGAATTACATGGATTGTTTTTCATATGTTGAACCAGCCTTGCATCCCTGGGATGAACCCAACTTGGTCATGGTGTAAAATTTTCTTAATGTGGTTTTGAATGCGCATTGCTAGTATTTTGTTTAGCAGTTTTTCAGCTAAGTTTATTAATGATAGAAGTCTATAGTTTTCTTTTCTTGAGCTGTCTTTATTTGTCTTTGGTATTAATGTGATGTTGGCTCCATAGAATGTGTTTGGGAGGGTCCTGTTTCTTTCTATTGCCTGGAATAATTGAGGAGTATTGGGATTACCTCTTCTATAAATGTTTTATAAAATTCACTTGGAAAACCATCTGGCCCTGGGCCTTTGTTTCATGGTAAACTCTTTATTATTGTTTCTAACTCTTTGATTGTTATTGGTTGGTTAAGTTTTCTGTATCTTCTTGACTCAATTTAGGAAGGTTGTATGTGTCTAGAAATTTGTCAGTTTCTTCTAGATTTTCCATTTTGTTGGTGTATAGTTTTTCAAAGTAGCTTCTGATGATCCTCTGAATTTTCATACTGTCCAGTGGTAGTATCGCCTTTTTCATGTCTTATTTTGGTAATTTGGGTTGATTCTCTCTTTCTCTTGGTTAGGTTGGCCAATGGTTTATCTATCTTGTTAATTTATCCAAGAAACCAACTTTTGATTTTGTTTATTTTCTGTATTGATTTTTTTATTCTCTACTTCATTAATCTCTACTCTGAATTTCATAATTTCCTATCTTTTACTAGCTTTAGGGTTAGACTGTTCTTGTTTTTCAAGTACTTTGAGCTGTGCCATTAGGTTATTTATTTGGTGATTTTCTGTTCTTATTATGTGTGCACTCAGTGCTATAAATTTTCCTCTTAGTACTGCCTTCAAAGTGTCCCAGAGGTTTTGATATGTTTTGTCTCTGTTTTCATTGGTTTCTAGGAATTTTTTAATTTCTCCCTTTACTTCTTCTATGACCCAATCCTTGTTCAGCAGTGTGGTGTTCAGTCTCCATGTGTTTACATGGTTACTCTGGGTCTTCTTAGAGTTGATTTCTAATTTCATTCCATTGTGGTCTGAAAAGATGCAGGGAATTATGTTACGTTTTTTTGAATTTGCCAGTGCTCACTTTGTGGCCCAGAATGTGGTATATTTTGGAGAAAGTTCCATGTGCAGCTGAGAAAAATGTGAATTCAGCTGTAGTTGGGTGAAAGAGTCTATATGTATCTAATAGGTCCATTTGGTTTATGGTATTATTTAGGTCTGAAGCATCCTTACTGATCTTTTGTTTAGAAGATCAGTCTAGTGATGTGAGAGGAGTATTGAAGTCTCCCAGTATTAGTGTATTGGGATCAATGTGTGTATTTATATCATACAGAGTTTGTTTTATGAAAGTGGCTACACCTACGTTTGGGGCATAGATATTGATAACTGTTATTTCCTCTTGCTGGATTGTTCCTTTTACTAGTAAAAAATGACCTGATTTGTCACTTCTAATAAGCTTAGGCTTGAAGTCTACTCTATCTGATATCATGGTTGCTACTTCTGTTTGTCTTCGAATTCCATTGGCATGGATTACCTTACTCCAGCCCTTCACCTTTAGTTTGTGGGAATCTTTGCTTGTAAGGTGTGTTTCTTGCAGGCAGTACATAGATAGATTCTGGGTTTTAATCCATTTTGTCACCTTGTGCCTTTTTGTTGGGGAGTTGAGACCATTTATATTCAGTATGATTATTGAGAGATGATTTTTAATTCCTAACATTTTTAGTTTTGACTTCTATTTTCAGTGGTGTTTATTCTTCTTTGCTTAGTTTTTTGCTACCTGGAAATTTTTGTTTGTGTGGTTCTGATGTTTAATTGTTAGTTCTTCTTTGTAGTTAATCTCTTAGAGTATTTTCTCTAGTTTATCTCTTTATTCACCTATTTATTTATTGCTATAATGGGGATTTAAGTCATTGCCATTCTACCTCCAAGCTACACCCCTGGCCCTATTTTTTATTTCTTATTTTTGAAACAGCATCTCACCTAGTTGTGAAGGGCTTTACTAAGTAGCTGAGGATGTCTGTGAACCTGTGATCCTCCTGTCTCAGCCTCTTAAGTATTGGATTACAGCCAGCCTCAGTTACCTAGTGAGGCCCTCCACAACTTATGGAAACCCTGTTTCAACATAAAGAATAAAAAGTAGGGCTGGGGGTATAGCTTGGAGGTAGAATGCCCCTCAGTTCAATCCCCAGTACCAAAACAAACAAATAAACAAAAAAAATTATATAACCAATTTTTAATTTTTAAAATTATTAATTTGGAAGGAAGGTGAGATGTGTGACTAAAATCAATTATAATGGATAATGATTATCTCTCTGGAGAAGCAATTGTTCTGTTTTTTTCCAATATTTTACATTTCCTAAAAAGTAATTGTTTTTAAGAATATATTTTTACTGCTGCATTATAATTATGTATCATATTGAAGTTCCATGTGATAGAAACATACATGCACACAGCATTTGGTGTGCTTCCCTATGGATCCCACTTTGTTCATAATATTGAAACTGGTATTGATTGCTTCACATGTTCATAGGATTGTTTGAACTTGTTCCTTCATTGAGTTTCCTGTCTTCCCTCTCCACCTCTCTCACCAAATCCCCTTCCACTATTCTATTGGTCTCTCTCCTCATGTATCTGAAATCCCTTTTCTTTCTCAATTTTATCTACCTTCCACATATGAATGAAAACATACGGCCCTTCACTTTCTGAAAATAGCTAATTTCACTTAGCATGATATTCTGTAATTCCATCCATTTTCCTACAAATGACATAATTTTGTTTTTCTTTATGACTGCGTTAAATTTCATTGTTTATATACCATAGTTTTATAACCCCTTTATTTGTTGCTGAACACATAGGCTGGCTCCATGTTTGACTATATCACCATGACATTCTGACTTCAATTCCTTTGTCAAGATACCCAAAATCAGTAAGTTTTAACCAAAGCAGTATTTGCCTTTTGAGAGTCTGTGTATGTGTATTTGTGGTGTTTTAAAAAGAACACTTTCATTCCTTGCTTAGAAAACCACTATCCAGGTATATTCCTTTCAAAGTCCCTGTGACTGAAGATTTGAAATGTGTTCTAGTAAAAAACATCATCTGTTCTGAAATGGTTTATTTCTCTGAGTGATAATTTTACCATAGATTCTATTACAGTTCCCTGGCCAATTCAAATGATGTTTTCTGCTCAACAGCATTTAAATAGCACTTATCATTTGAATTCAGATCCAAAGAAATCAAGAAAGGAAAAACTTCATCACATGTAAGATCTATTTATGGATTTCATTAACTATTATATAGACCCTTGCTTATAGTCAATCACATGTGCATCAGACAGGTATGTTCAAGGCTTCAGGGACAGAGTCCAGCCTTGGTTCTCCAGGGAATCAGAGGCTCTGGGTAGCATTCTTCTCCTTTCCATGACTTCTATTTCTATGTGGCTTGCTCCTTTTGTGGGTCTCTTGAATTTTCTTTCTTGCTAATTGTAAACACTCTAAGACCACAGGTGTGCTTTATTAGGGCAGAGTTGCACTAATACTCTTGTTCTCAACCCTTAATACTCCAACAGCACACTGCTCCTCACTTCTACAACTCTGGTGCCATCCAGCCACTGTGGTTTTGAAAGCAGGGCTTAGTTTGTTCCCTGTGGAAAACAACCATTTTCCCTGCTAACAGGATAGGATGATCATTTGCCTTGTGGCTTTTCTGCCAGAAAAGATTAGCTCCTGAGGAAGAAACATGAAAGCAGGTCATTTGAGGAAAGCCAAACAGATGCTTTCCCATTTACCATTTTAACTGAGAGTTGGTTCAGGTAGACCCTCACTCTTCACCTCAGTTGTACTGACCACAATAATATTTATCATTATAATAAATTAAATCAATTTTTGAGAATTTATGGTGTGCCTAGCAATAAACTGTGCATAGTACATGTGTGGTTTCACTTCATTCTCAAATCCCAGTACTTGGGAGGCTGACATAGGAGGATTGCAGATTTGAGATCAGCCTCAGCAATTTAGTGAGACTCTTAGCAACCTATCAAGAACCTCTTTTAAAACAAATAAAATAAAAATAAAATAAAATAGGGCTGAGGGTGTAGCTTGGTGGTAGAATGTCCCTGGGTTCAATACCCAGTACCAAAGAAAGTGGGGGGGGGAGGAAGGAGAGGGAAAAGAAAGGAAGAAGAAATAATCTATAACCATATGGGTGGATTCTTTACTGTCAGCCCCACCTACACATCAGGGTCAGAAGTGTAGAGGGGTTAAGGTATTTGGCCTTGGTCATGCCACTGGCGATGCTGGATCTTGGATTTTAATAAAGATGACAGTTCCACTGTCCACACATTTAGCCACCCCAAGACTGTCTTGTATAGTTTCATTATTTCTCACCATCTCCTGGGCTCTCCCTTCCTGAAGGACTGTGGCTAGTATGTCTTGAGGTGTTAGATTTAAATTCTTTCCTGTATCCTCATCGTGGATCATTTTTTTTCCTTTGTTAACAGATCAGCCAGGTTATATTTACAAGGTAATTGTGATCATAATAATGAGGGCTGGTTGTTTGGCTCACAATATTGGTTATGGACACTATTTATGGCCATGTGTCAGCATTGTTGTAAGAACTCTGTAGGAATCTGTACAAGCCTCCCAATGATGCTGAGGAGTAAATGTTACTCCATTCAACTTGAAAATAAGGGAACTGAAACTGAGAGTTTAAGAGTTTAAGTGATTGATCCACGCTCACAAAAATAGTAAGTAGGTGCACATGAATGTTTATATAGCTATGTCTATATCCTGAATCTATATTATTTCTGCAACTCAGACAGGTGTGTCTTGGAAAGATGGCACTAGAGAAGGACTTGAAATTATAGGAAGTTCAATAGTTGGAATGTAGAAAACAGCTATAATAATGGGAAGGACACGTATTTACTGCTTTTCTGGGAAACTTGCCAGTCATTCCCTCTGTTGCCAGCTGTAGAGCTGGGTAGCAATGCCTTATGACAACTTTGCTGTGTACTTTTGTTGTACTCATTATTTGCTAATATAATGCATTGTCTTTAGGATGTTTACAAAATATGATCATTGGTTCAACAGTTATTTATGAGCCACGGTTGTAGGATTTTGCACATGATAGAAAATGGACACAGAGGAAACAGCATGCTTTGGAGCTGAAAATATACATGTTAAAGTTGTGCTTTCCTCCACTGAGTGTGTAATCCGAGGCAGGATACTTAATGCCCTACCGTCTCAGTGTTCATGTTTAAAAAATGGGATGGTATCTATCTCATAGGGCTGTGGTGAGGATGAAATGAAGTAACCTGGCATGAACTCTAGAGTGGAGCAAGAGTGAAATATTCCTTCTTATTTTTTCTTTTTATAGACAATAAAATGCAGAGGGGAAATAAAACAGTTGTAAATCATTGTAATTATTCATAAGAAAGGAGAAATATTGATATGTCTCATTTTTGATGTACCATAGTAGTAGATAAAAAAACAAACAAGCAAATAAAACAATTTAAAAAGGTAAAGGCATAAGACAGTACTCAGAACAGAATAGTATTTAGCAAGGAAAAATAAACTACTGCTACATCTAATGATATAGAAGAATCTCAAAACCATTATGGTGAGTGAAAGAAACCATTCACAGTGGAAACAAATGTTTGTTTTCATTTACATGAAGTTTCACAACAGGCAAAACTATTCATAATTATGGCTTTCTCTGAGAAAGGAGGGGATTGCTGGGAAGGATGAGAACACTTTCTGGGAGGAATGGAATGTGCTATGCCTTATTCGAGGTGAAGATTGCCTAAGTCCAAGCTTCCTAAACTGGACACTTAAAGCCATATATGGTAGGCATATGAATTATAAGTTAATTTAGAAAAGGAAGTCTACAGAAGTTTTAAAGAGGAAAGAAAATAAATCTCATTGAAGGGATAAGGAAAGTGCTGTAGAAGTACTTATGTAGGCCAGGTGTGGTGGTGCATGTCTATACTCCTAGTACTTGGGAGGCTGAGATGGGAGGAGCAAGGGTTCAAGGTTCAAGGGCAGCCTCAGTAACTTAGATAGACTCTGTTTCAAAATATAAAAACAAAGATATCTGGGGGTATAGCTCATACATAGAATGCCCCTGAGTTGGATCCCCAGTACAAAAATAAATGAATAAATCACTCATGCAGGAGCTAGAATGATTGGGTGGCTACAGAAGCCATGGAGAGGGCATTCCAGGGAAGAGAGAATGATGAGGGCTTGCAGTGGAAGAAATGAGGATTGGATATGGTGGGCAGTGTGGGGTGGCAATAAGAGCTGGTTATAAAAAGACTATGCACCGATGTGAGAAAGGTTTATACTTAATTCATTGAGAAAAAAATGGGAGGGGGATAAGGTAACAAAGAAAAGTTTAAATGAAGAAGATTGGTATACTTGAAGCAGTGTTTTAAAAGAAAACAGAGAAACAGAGGCATTGGGCCACCTGGAGCAAACAAGTGTAAGACAGACTGCACAGGGAAATCTCTATCATGAGATAATTAGGTGCTATTTGTGACCTGAAAGGAATTTTGGGGTAAACAAAACTATCAAGTATTTCTTCTGTAGCTTTAACCTTCTTTTCAATTTTCAAGATTGCAAGCACGCCAGTGGCTCTCTCTGGTTCCATTCGACAACAATGACAGCTGTCTATTTTTGAAGTCTGAAAAAAAATATTCTCCAGAATGTGGTGAGGCAGAGTTGTAGGACCAGGAGTAAGACTCTTAGTAGTCCTGCTGGACAGCTGCTGAGAGATCTCATAAGGTAGTAGTTTTCTCTGATCAAATTGATGTATACTAGAGCTTGGGCAATACCTGATCATAAGCATTTTTAAAAAATTTTAGAATGGTTCACACATGAATATCCTGCCTCATGCTAATTATTCTCACAAGAGGTTTACATAAAATGGGCGTGGTGATGCATACCTGTAATCCCAGTACATGGGAGGCTGAGACAGGATGATTGCAGGTTTGGGGCCAGTCTCAGCAACTTAGCAAGACCCTATTTCAAAAAGTAAAACAGGATGCGGTGTAGCTCAGTGGCATAATGTTCCTAGGTTCAATCTCCAGTACTACAAAATAAAAGAGGTTTATTTATAAATAAGACAACTACTTTAATTGACAAAAATATGACTAAGAGCATAGATCCAGACAGGTAAATATTGCTTGAGTTCAGAGAAAGGATACAGAGGTCTGGGGACTCTCAAATAATAAAAGTATGCCATGGCTGGGTGTGGTAGTACATACCTATAATCCTGATACTTAGGAAGCTGAGACTGGAGGATCACCAGTTTGAGTTCAGTCTCAGGAATGTAGTAAGGCTCTCAGCAATCTAGTGAGACCCTGTTTCAAAACTAAAACTTAAAAAAAAAAAAAGGACTGGGAGTGTAGCTTGGAAATAGAATGCCCTGAGTTCAATCTCCAGTACAACACATACACAAACAACAACAAAAAGTACACTATGGAAACTGAAGTTACTACTTTCCTTGCAGCTAATGCACAAGTACTTTATCTCTGTTTCTCCTTCCAGCAGACTCACCTCATAGTTTGAATAAGAAGCTAGTGATACCAGAGCAAGAATCAGGCAAAGTCCATTCTAGAGAGTTGGCCTTGGCAGCAGCCACACGCAGCATCTAAAGGTTTTTGTTGAACACCCTGCATCAGTGCTGCGGGCAGTCAGAGCTGAGGTTCTATCCTGCAAGGCAACAGCAGCAGTACTGTCTTCATTGACCCATTGTAAGATAGTATTTTGCTTGGCATTCCTACCTACAGAGGTACTGTCCATCTGCAAGAGTGGCCAAGTGTACATGTTCATCTGTATTATATACTAGTTCATTAAACAGTGAATGGTTGATAAGTTAAAAGAGAAAAGAGTTTCTCTGAAATAGCTAGCTTTTATGCCTCCAGGCAAATCAGGAACTCATGCAGACTTAAATTTTATATACACTTCAGAGATAATCTCTTATAACTCTTATATTTGTCCAAAGTGTCATCACATTCTCTGTGTCTATTGTCAAGATATAATCCAAATCTAACCACTTCTCAACACCTTCAGTGTTTTTATTAATTGTCTTTTATAATGTCAACTTTTGTCTGGTTTCTCCAATAGCCTATTTCTATCTCTTTTCCATTCAGGCTTTGCTCAACAAAGCAATCAGGCTGATCTTACTATCATGAGCAAAACTGACATGGTCTTTGGCAAGCTATTATTCATACCTATAACCTCCCATCCACAGTGCATATGATAAACCAGGTACTCTATACCTATTTTTTTAATTGGTGCATTGTAATCATACATCTATGTTAGGTACAAGCTGGTAAAGCCATACATGCACACATTTCGCATTTAACCCTTCCCCAATTCCTGCCCCACTCCCTCGCCCTCCCTCCTTCTCAGGTACTCTGCACCTATTTAAATTTAAAAATGGTTCATTTTACCTTATAGAAACTCAACGAGGCAGGTGTCCATTAGTATCTCTATTTTAAAGATGGAGAAACTGAAGTCTAGGAAAAAATACTTCATTTAAATTGCTCATGTGGGCAATGGCATACTCAAAATTTATATCACTTTAAATTGACCCCAAAAATGATATTGATCTTCTTGAGATCCAGGGGTCACTTTACTTCCCTAGCCCTAATTGAAAAGCTTTGTAAACCAGGTATGGTAGTGCATGCCTATGTATGTGTATATATATATGCACACACACACACACACACACACACATATACACATATATATCTGTATATATGCATACATGTATATATACAGGTATACACACACATATATACATATATACACCCACTCATACACACACATACACTCATATGTTTTAACTCTGGAGACTGGGAAATAAAATTCTAACACTGTAATTAATATTGTCCCTACTTACTAAACAAACATCTACTATGTTTGAAGTAATATGCCAGACCTTAAAAATGCTCCCAAATGTCCTCAACTAAGTAAGCGAAAAAAAAAAAAAAAGTGGGTGATTTTAATTTTACTTTACAGAACAGATATCTGAAGATTGGAGAGGCTGAGTAGTACATGGATGACCGTTATAGCCATTTAATAAATTTTAGCTGTACATATCTAATAGTAAATCCTGATGCTTTTAAGTGGCCACATTTACAAATACACAAGCGTGCGTTTCTCAGCGCCATTAAACATACTCTAGAGTGAATTGCTGGGTCGTGGCTTGGTGGACCCATGGGTAAATGACTTGAGGTTTTTCTTACCAGCTTCACAAAGCCTATGATTCACATTTACATCTCTGGCAAAATTATCGCAGATTAGCTGTCAGGGATGCTTGGGGTTGCCTGAGAATAGTAAATCTGTGAAAAGCTGGATGCACTGGAGCTGAGGAATCACCCTGCTGTGCTTCACTAGCCTGTGGCTCTCTCTCTCCACCGCTTTGTGTGGCCTACCTATGTAATTACTGAATTTTCCTCCCTTGGCTTTCCCACCCCTATCAGTCCCCTAGAAATAATCCATTTTGAAAAGATGATGACCAAGAAGCCTTGGAATAAATTAGCATAAATAAATGAAACCAAAACGTGATGAGTGTTAATAAGAAGGCCCCAGTTGGATTTGACATTTGATGCAACAGCACACGGGAACGTGAAAAGCTTGGGCTAGAGCACCTAGCCTGTTTCTCAGAAATGAAGGCAGCTCATGTCAGTTGTTTACTGGCACTAAATTCCTTCTTGCAGGAAAAAAAAATATCAAATGTAGCCAACATATTCATACTTGTACTATTTCCTTATAAAAAATCTATAGCCATCTTAAGAAATAAAATTAATATTAAGTATTCCATTGGCTGAATCCCATGTAGACACTAATGGGAATCTGAAAAGAGCTCTGCTTTTGGTAAGCAATCTTGAATGATTTTTTTTCTTTTCACAATATTAAAATATATGGATCAGGTTCTCATCTCTTTCTCTTCTATTAATCTATCTTATATTCCCTGAGTATAAATGGATATGTTTAGCTAATTCATGAAAAAGTAGACAACTGAGCTCAGTTCTCTTAAAAACCTCCTTGTCCAGCTGAATAGGCAGTTATAATACTAAATTAAAGCAAGCATCAACATCAATATGAGCACCACGATGATGATATCCTCTGCCAACTTTGTCTCTAGTCTCTGCTAGTCCATAAGCCAGCCTTAATATTTGCAGTTTCTCTCTTGTATTTATCTCATCAATATTATTACTCATTAACATTAATTATCCATTATAACCAATTAATAATTAATAGTAATAAGCAACCGAATAGCATGGATTCTCTATCAGCTTGTGGTCCACCTTGCTATCTCCATGTTTATCTTGTACTGATGTCTAAGCAGACTTGCTGATTTTCCTCATCTAATGGCCTCAAACCCTGCAGTGCAAATGCAAACCATTATCGCTAGTGAATTTTGTCTTCTCTTTGATGGACTATTTCTCTAATTAGTCAAGTATTAATTTGAATTATCTTTCTGTTATCTCGAGTTATAGGCACCTCTCCTCAATTCAATGCCGTCTACATTATGAGCATACTTTCAAAACTTTTATCAAAGTCACTGGTAAGGATAAAACCATCATGTACTCCAGGAACATTTCTTCCCAATGAATCTTCAGAGAATACATCTTTATACAAAATTATCCATTCATGTAACATTTGCAATTCACTACCAAATCAAGACTAACCCACCATAAGCAAGTTCCTTATGAAAGGATCATCTTGCTAACATACAATTATTAAAATAGAAGCATGGTCCAATACAAAACAATTTAGGAAAAAAAGCTAGATCATTAGCTATGCTATTAAAGTAAACTTGGTAATACCCCAAAGCTTAACCAGATACCTATGCGCCCTCAATTTTATCTTGTATGAGAGACAGCCAATGGAACTTGGGTACAGGTAAGTTGGAGGGGGTATGATGGTTGACTTCAAATATTTACAGCATTCCCTTCCAAATGAAGGAATAGTCTTTTTCTGCACTGTCATGAAGAGGAAAACTAATACCAAGCAGTGACAGACACATGTCAGTAGAATTATTTCATTATTCCTTGATTTGTTTCTGAAAAGATTTCAAAAGAAATATGAAGAATGTTGATTTCTCAGAATAATATAGTTACAGAAATGGTGGTAAGATTTTTCTCAGTCCAAGCATTCAGGAAATAATGTGAGGAGTATTTTCTGAGGCTCCTGTGGAAGTAAATTAAACTTTAAAATAATGGGCTTTAGCTGGTACACATTTGAAGCCCCAGTACTTGGGAGGCTAAGACAGGAGGATCACAGCTTCCAGGACAAGTTTTACAAGTAGTGAGACTCTCCTCAACCTAGTGAGGCCTTGTTTCAAAATAAAAATAGAATAGGGCTGAAGTTATAGCTCAGAGGTAGACTGCCCCTGTGTTCAAACCTCAGTACCACAAAATAAATAATAAGTAAAATTATGGGCTTTACTAAATAGCTCACATGTATCCTTCTAACATCAGTAATCCATGGTTCTGTGAAATAATGTCATATACATTGTTTGTTTTATAATTTCCTCCAATTTTGTCCTTAATGTTTTATGATCTGTCTCTGCTCATTACATCATGCTTAGTAGCCAGGCATGGTTAGTGGTTAACTTATTGGATAGCACAGATAAAAATATGTCCTTCACTCTAGTAATTTATATCAGACAATTAAGGTAGGGTTGTCTAGGAAAAAAACCCACTAGATATTTTAGACAATTCAATTATATATATATTACAATTTAGGACTAAAAGATATGGGGACCATTCAAAATTTAAGATGTCCATTGAGCCTCTAATTTTCTACAAGCTGGATATTGCTCAGCTGTAAAGAATACATATTTTTCCAAGGCCATCCTCATAAATAGTAAAGGAGTTGTGATAGCAAAGAGTGTTTCAGAAGCCAGAGCCATGAGCTATTAAGAAAAGGTGCTGGGAAGTCATATATGAGAGAGAATCACTGCCCAGTAAGAAACATTCCATGTCCCCAAAATAGGAAAACCAAACATCATTTTTGTAGTGTAATTTTAGAATTTCCATGGTCTCATGCTTGCTATCTAATTTTTCCTCTTCTTGTACAGATGTGTTTATGGTTCTTATATTGTCCTTGGTTCAATATTGTACATTTACATGGGGTTAATAACATCCTTTTATATACTGTCTACAAGTCAAGGTAAACCATATTTCAGCCTGATACATTAGATTATAAGATCTTGGTCAAATTGTGTGCATGATTGTTGGAAATTGTGGAATTCCTGAGATAGGTTTAGTATATTATGCATGTGAGAGGGATGTATATAGTTGTGGCTCAGAAAGTAAACTGGTATAGTAAACTGGTGCTCTAACCCTCTCAATCCCTCTCTGTGCCCATAGTTTTGCTCTGTGACTTTGTAGTTCCTATAACTAATGAGGCAGATGTATTTTCCTTCCCTTTGACTTTGCATTTAGCCATGTTACTTGCTTTAGTTAATGGGTTGTTACTGGGTATGATGACAAAATGCTCGAATGTACATATGTTTATCTTCTGGACCCTTGATAATGCCATGGAAAGAATATTCCTGAATTAGCTTGAGGGTCCCAGGAAGAAGAAGAGAAATTACAGAGCAGCTCTGAATGGTTCCCTCTGAGTTCAGGCTCGATCAGCTGAGCTTCCAGAAATCTGCCAATCATCAAGAATCAACCATTTTTGCTTTAAGTCACTAATTTTTAAAGGTTATTTTTGTTGTGTGTCAATAGCTGAGTTATCAATAATCTCTTATCTATTAAATTCAATAAGCAATTCTTAGCCCCTATATAAATCTCTGAAACATTTAATATTCTTGATCATCCCTTTCTTTTCTTACTTGATTTCCATGACCAACTTTACATTTTCCATATATGTTTGTGGTTGTTCTTTCTCAACTTTCCTTTGTGAATTTTTTTATTTCTCTTTCTGGCTTTTTTTAAATTACTTCTTAAATCCAGGATCCATCCATCCTTAATTATGTCCTTGTATATTCCATGTACAAGGCTTGGTGATACTTCTGTTTCTTTTAGTTTTTTTTTTTCTGTAAATTTATAATCCAGATCTCTATGTCCTTCTGGGATTTTCCTGTGCTCTAGAATATTTAATTATTGATGGGTTACTTCAACATACATGCCTCACTGGATACATCTAAACACAAATTCCTCATCTTCATTCTTACATCTTTGCCACTTTCTGCATTTTCTAGCTCAGTGGATGGAGTATCATGTGTCCTAATTCCCAGGAAAGTGAGCTTGGTGACTTGAATCTTCCCTTTTCTTTGCTTTCTACACCTAATAAATTACAAAGCCCTGTCAATTCTACCTTATAAAATATTTTCCTTAAATTACTTTCATTCAAACCAGTTAGACTTGTTGTTTTAGGACCCCATTGCCTCTCTTCTAGATTCCTATAGTTGTTGTTTTCTTTCTTAATTAATACCTTTCATGACTTCAATTTTGTAATCTTTCAAGTCATTTTTCCCAGTGATATCAGGTTAATTGCTTATATTAATTAGCTTTTTGGTGGAAATAAAGAGAAACCATCACTGGCTAATTAAAGCAAAAAAGATAATATACTAAAAGAAATTGGAAAAATACCTGGATGTTTAAAGGTAAAAGGGAATTCTAAAGAATTAGGGTTGATCAGATATGAACCATTTCCTATTATTAGGACTTTCTCAGTAGGTTTGTCTAGGTTCATCTGCTAGAAATGGGAAAAAAAAGGAAGAAAATAAAAGAGAAAAAGTGTGTTTCTGCCTTTGATTGATTGATCTTAGATGTTTCTTTCATTCAGAGTGATTGGCAAAGGTAGTGATATAAAGGATGTCATAATTGGAGCCCCCTAAAGACTTTTTTAGTTGCTGAGAGAAGAAAAGCTAGAATTACAATCTACAAAAATTGCTCAAAATAAGGTAGAAGCCATTCCCAAGAAAGCCATTCCCAAGGAATGTTGGTAGAAACGTGAAATGGATGCTGAGAAGTCCCAGATAGATGCATGGGGCAGAGGGACACCCTAAGGCACATGATGTACTTACACAATCATATCAAGGTCACTCACTGAACTGAACCTGAGGGGGAGGAAGGGGGAGGGAACGGGGTGGGAACTGGGGAAGGGTCAAATGAGAATTGTGTGCAAATATGTTGTTAACAACTTGTACTTAACAAAGATGTATGCTATATTGCACAAATTACTACAATAAAAAAAGAAGTCCCAGATAGATAAATGATTATTGTCTTTGTATATATTACCTTTACATTGCTTTAAACATTTTTATATCTCTTCATGTACCTCAGGGTAAAATCTCATATTGTCAAACACAACAGATGTTAGAGAAACTTTTCCTAAGGTCTGCTGATGTTCTCAACCTCAACTACCTGTATCTCTAATAAGTAATACTCTTAACAGGCTCAGGAAACTTAGCTACTCATACTTGCTAAGTTGGCTCTTAGCTATGCTTAACTAAGTCTATCCAGTCCTTATTAACCTGTTTGTAATTAATCTCTTCCACATACTGAAGGCATATCTTCTCTCTCTCTCTCTCTCTCTCTCTCTCTCTCTCTCTCTCTCTCTCTCTCTCTCTCTCTCTCTCCCCCCCTCTCTTTCTCTCATCTTATAGGTTCTTGTGCTTGCTTCTACCTTTAGACTTATCACACTGAGTTTTATTTTTTCTTCCATAGGAGATTAACTGATTCCCATTCACCCCTGAATCTCAGTGGCTCACACAGTAATGGACCCTTGGTAGGTACTCAATAAATTTGTGGAGAGTTAAAAATATGTTTCTGATTTCATGAGTAGAATATCTGAAGAACCATTAAAGTGGTAGTAACATTTACCACATGACAAAGATGCAGGATAGTGAGGCTTTGAACTAATGAAATCCACCCACGCTGGCCTCATAAATCACACTGCAACATCATGTTCCAGATTCCACAGGTGCAAAGCTTACATTTAATTGTACCGATCAGACGCTCCTTATGCTGAATTCCTGTATATATCATCCTCTGGGTAGGATCAACTGTGCAGTTGCAAATCCATTTGTTTCAAAGTCCCAGGAGGACTCTGTGTTCTTGTGTGACTTTGTGTTACTTCCTGATGACTCACAGAGTGTAAGAGCAGTGAAAGTAGATGCTGCGTAATTAGATTCTCCTGGGGAGAAAATTCCTCTTTAAATCAATTTAATTTTCCAAGGGTTTTTTTTTTTGAAATGTGAGCTAAACATGTTTCATCTTTGTTTTAAGAAGCTCAAGCCTCTTTGCAGATATTTGCTTCCTTAGTCTTAAAAGTATTCTTAAAGCCTAAGGTGATTGGCTTTATCTTCCAGGTTTGACAATTCTCTTGCTTGGTAGCTATATCAAACACTGACATTCATTTGATTCATTTGCCCTGGCTTTCTTTTATTGGTATAGTAGGAAAACAATCATAAAACCAGACTATATATATATATATACATATATATATATATATATAGTCAGTTGGATTTCTATAGAACATTCTTCAGCTATAGAATTGGAAAGACTTTCCCATACACTATCACATTTATTTGTTTGATCAACATGCCATAAATACAGAAATAAAAAACCTGGAAACATAGAGGCATAAGAAAAAAAATATGTTCAGCCAGGCCTCTTCTTGTTTATATTCTCCTAAATATGCTGTTGCCCACCCACATTTGAAATGTTGACTCAAAATAATTTGAATACCACAATGGGCATATTGGCAAATTCCTCACAATTTTCCTCTGGCTAATAAGCTTTACAATAAGAATCATTCCCAATTGACCAATGCCATATTTCGAACACATGCTATAATGAATCAATTTACACAGGCAAACATTGACTTCTTTCTGGTTTGATTTTCTGAATACCTCTAAAGAGAGTCCAGAATTCATTAGCTTGTCTGGCTAAGTCATCTGCCATCAGACCCCCAAGCATCCTTTACTTCTGTGCTCTAATAAAGCAGATTGCCCTATATTCATTGAGTAGTAATTGTCTTTAGTATTCTGGAAAGGAAGATAATTCCATAGTAAAATAATTTTATTAACAGCTGTATGCAACATTATTCTTTCAAAGATAAAGAAGGCAAAGTAGCATAATAAAGATAATAAAAGCTCTGAGAAGTCCTTTAATAATGAAACTATATTTTGCTTAACCAAGTGTTTTCCAAACTCAGTTGGTCATAGATTTCCTTTTGCACATGCATTTTTAACTTCCTAAGGGAAGCATTACATTTCATGACATGTGTTTTGAAAAGCCTTTCTCTGGGCATACTGAATCATCTTTCAGCTGTTCCTGCCATTCTTTCCTATTATCTTACACTGGAATACCTCATCTGCCATTTTCCGATATTTTTCAAGGCTAATTCTGTGTGTCCTCCATTCTCTTTCCTGATCTTTCCAGGCAGGGGCATCTTCTCCCACTTCTGAACACCAATTGCATCTGATTCTTCTCTCTCATATGACAGTGCTTACCTCTATATTGAATAACAATTAAAGCCAACTTAGGCACTATCACAAGACTGTGGGATCCTTCAAGGCAGAGCTAACTTTTCCTCCTTGTTCTTTCAACTATAGAAGAGATACCATATCTATCATCTATATTACTTATTCTAGATTATAGATACTTTTTGAAGAAATAAATAAGATAAAAAGAAACAAGAAAAAGGAAAGAAGAGAGGGAGGAAGGCAGGTACTCATGAATGATGAACTCTATTATTAATCAAAGGGCCCTTTCAGGGTTGTGGCTGGACTGGACTCTGTAAAATTATTTCCTTAAAGATTGCCAAGTGAAAAATAAAATATGATTCAATGACATTAGTACTTTACATAGGGATCGGCAATCAATTATCATCCTTGGCTCTCCATTTCAAGCCTAACATTGTTGCATTTCTCTCCATGAATGTGAACTTTCAGGAACAAACACCTTAGACTGGTTTTCAGGAGTCTTCCGTAATAGGTTTCTCTTACTTCAATCTGTCATAAATAGGAAACATCTGCTTGGTCATCTGTCTCCCCACAGTCTGAATGTTTGACTGTTATTGTCTGAATTGTGTCTTCAATAATGTTCTATAGCCTCCAATGCTTTCCTTTCTACTAAACATTGAGCTATACCTATGCATCTTTCAAAACCAGTCTCAGTCACCATCATGTCAATCCTGATTGCTTCAATCTTTTCACCTTGGTAGATAGCATAGAAGACCTTGAGTTGTTCATTAATTATATTTTGTTCTACCTTTCTCCAATAGGCTGCAAATAGTATGAGGGCAGGAACATTTGTTTTTCCTTTTGATTACTCAAATATCAACAATAATATTAATAGACAGAATTACTATGTCTCAATCACTGTGCATAGTACTTTCCATAGATGGATTCACGAAATCCTGATGAATCTGAAGCACAGAAAAGTTATGTATCTTTTCCAAAGTAACACAGCTGGTTTGTAATTTGAACCCAAATGATACTCCTGTGGAACTCATGTACATAACTCAAAAGAGGTGATTTTCATCTTCCCAGGCATTATAAATTATGCAGAGCTGTATACATATTTCCTCTATGAATAATATAAATAAAACGTACATGTTTTACTTATAATTTTTAAACTCTTACAAAAAAGAAAAAAATCTTTTAAAATGAAGATCAAATAAATAAAACAAAGAAAAAGCTAAACTCAAGATAGTTATAATTGCTTTCTTAGTTATGTGAAATACATTAATGTTCGAACCTGTAGTGTATATATATACTACATAACACAAAGATATAACCACACAAACAAATAATATTGAACATAAATAAAATGCTGCATATATACTTTCAAAAAACTCACTAAACATTTGTAACTTAAAGAAAATAGCAGGCTTGTCAGAACCCTGAGGTGTGAAGGGAAATTCACAGAGAGATATTGTATGCATGTATAAATATATTCCTTTGAATCTCCCTACCATGTAATTTCGACTTATATATTTATGTATCAAAGTCAATCACTGAACTTGAGAAGGAGAGAGAGCGAGGGAGTGGGATGGGAATTGGGGAAGGGTTAAATGAAAAATGTGTGCATGTATGGTATGCCTTTACCAGCTTGTACCTAACAAAGATGTATGATTATAATGCACCAATAAAAAATAAAATAAAAAGGCATGCGTGGTGGTTCACACTTTTAATTCCAGTACTTGGGAGGCTGAGATAGGAGGATCCAGGTTCACGGCCAGCCTCAGCTACTTAGTGAGACCCTCCACAACTTAGTGAGACCCTGTTTCAAAATAAAGAATAAAAAATAGGGCTGGGGGTGTAGCTCGGAGGTAGAATGTCCCTGGGTTCCATCCCTAGTACTGCAAAAATAAAATAAAATAATAAAAATTAAATTATAAAAAGAAATGTTCTGTTATGGAATTAAAGAATATACTGATTTAAGAGATGGCGAGGGTTCAGGCCCCTCAAATGCAGAGATGATTTAACAGGGCTTCTAAGTTCAATAACACAGAATTTTTCTGACCATTCAGGTGAATTTAGTAGATACCTGCAGGGTAATCAGATTTCATAAGTTCCATAGGCAACACTACTCATGGCAGAGTTCTGGAAATACAGAAATATTTGCAGTAAAGATAATACTAACTGATGTGAATTACCTTTCCTCCAGTTGGTTAGACAAAAACACTTACAAAAGGTAGTGATAAATTATTGATCTATTTGTTGACGCTATAACTCTAAAGAATACCATCCTGTAACTGAGTAATCAGTGTTTATACCGTCAGTACCTTCCTCACAAAGGAACTAAGTATGAGTTACTATGTCATCAGAACCCTCCTCTGGTTCTTTACATTGATAGATTTGATACGTGGCAATATTAAAGAATACCTCTGAAATGTTAACGTTGTAGAATGTCTTAATGTGTCACCACTCTGCAAAGTATTTACACATAAAGGCTGGACTTACTAAGGATGCATTGCCCAGTTCCCAAATGACCATTCTGTGTCAAATCAGTCATCAGAATAGGCCAAAAGGGAATATAATTTTGACCTTGGAATTATCAATAGTATTTTTGTTCAAATTTTTGAAACATTGTGCGTGTGTGTGTGTACATGTACATGCATTCCCTTGGACACTTTTTTCCTCTTGTGCTCTTTGTAGATCTGAAAAAAAAAAAAAAAAAGCTTACTTTCTGGAAGTACTCTAGTGCTGGTCATTTACACTTTAATGTAAATTTAAGCACCAGTATTTCTCTCCAGTGGTATCTGAATTTTAAAACATTTAGAAAGAAGAGGTTCTATCCATAGTAAAAGATGTTGTAGTCAATCTAACATGTGATAAAGGAAATTCAATTTTTTTTTTTTTTTTTTTTTTTGGCGGTACTGGGGATTGAACTCAGGGGCGTTCTACCTCCGAGCTATACCCCCAGCCCTATTTTTTATTCTTTATTTTGACACTGGGTCTCACTAAGTTGCAGAGTGCCTCACTAGATAGCTGAGGCTGGCCGCGAACCCGGATCCTCCGGTCTCAGCCTCCCGAATGCTGGGATTACAAGCATGCGCCACCACGCCTGGCTAGGAAATTCAAATTTTGACTCTTCAAAATATTATCTGTACTGAATTAAAAGCGTCCCCAATTATTCATGTATACCCAGAGCCTTTGAATGTAAGATTTAGAAATAGAGCCTTTGTAGATTTGATGATATTAAGACAAGATCATATTGGACTAAGGCAGGCCCCATTCAATGACAGATATCTGAGAGAGAGAGAGAGAGAGAGAGAAAGAGAGAGAGAGAGAGAGAGAGAGAGTATGTGCATTGTAATTATACATCAGACACACATAGAAGGATGACTCCTGGTGAAGACAGAGGCAGAGACTGGAGTTGCTGCCACAAGCCTAGAAGTGCTACGGATTGCTGGCATGAAGCAGGAGCTAGGAAAGAGGATCCTCTAGAGCCTTCAGAGAGAGTGTAGTCCTGCCAACACCTTGGCTCCAGTCTTCTGGCGTCCACCATTGTGGGAAAACAATGTTATTTTTTATGCCATGTAGTTTGTGGTGATCTGTTACATCAGCCCCAGAAAACTAACAGATTATCCAAACAACCTATTGCTAAGATCAAGTTGAGTTTATTGCTTACTGTAGGAAGACAGAACACAATCTAGTCAGAGTGGAGGGCTTGATTAGCATTGAGTGAAGATCATGATATCCTTCAGGATTGCTGGAGAGCAAAGTAAGAAAGTTGAGGTGACAGGTCAGAGAACCTTCTACTGTAAACTCTCATTGGAGCTTTCTAAAGAAGAGTTGATGGGCCATTCAGGAAGGACCTAATCCCATGCAAGCAGTTGCTGGAAGGGGCCTTTCATCTTTCAAGCCAGGATTCCATCAGGTCTCAAGTTAATGTCTGCTTCTGCTTGGCCAATTTTTATGTGCAAATTCTTGGTTCTAGAGTGTTCAGAACTGGAATGAACAAAAACGCAACTGTACCTTCCTTTGGGTAAACCATTTTAATATTGAAAAGAGTTACTTCTGAGCACTTTTAACTTGTTCGTTGTAATAGGAATGTGGCCTTAATGATCCACTTTGGCTATATCCACTTCTAGACTGTGTGGGCCAGGCAGAATGACTCCCTCCCTCTTCTGTGTACCCTTGACACTCATGTACATCTTCTCTGTTGACAGTGTGTACTAGTAAGAGTTAGGCCATAAGAAACAACTCCCAAATATCAATAGTTTTGGACAACATGCATTTATTTACTTATTATTTAGGTAAGTACTTAGTATTTGGCAGATTGGTGAGAAAAGTTTCTAGAAGAGTTTCTGGGATGCATATACCTTTAGTCTTGTGGTTTTCAGTCTTCTCCATTTGTAAGGCAGATGAGAAAGTAAGAGGAAATACCACCTGTGTGTGATTTCTATGGGCCAGGGCTTGAAGAGTAAAATACCATTCTTTCACTCTCCCATTTGGTCAAGAACTGAGTCACATGATCACAATTAACTACAAGGGAGGTGGAAAAATGTATTCTAGTAAGTTTCTCAGAGGAAAACAAAATGGAATTAGGTGCACTCACAGCAGTTCATGCCACATAGGATGTTTTGTGAAATATTGAAATTAAAATGTTGCTGATCTGCTGACTTCTCCCATTATTCTCTTTTGAGCTCTTTGGGGACAAGGACTATTTCAATTTGTAATTTGGGATCTTCAGGTTACCTGATGCAAATTAGGTGGTGGAGAATAAATATTTATTTAATGGTTGATTGCAGTTCAGTTTTATAGGACTTATCTAATATAGTGTTTTCAAAATTATTGCTGAATAATAAAATTCATTAAGAAATAATTTACTTTATGAGTGTGCAGTTTACCCACCATGTACACTTTAAAGTACAAATTAAAGCC
>PVLC010024977.1:0-23938 GCA_004027655.1 Graphiurus murinus
TTTTTGTTAAAGGATTGCACATAATTAAGAAAAGTGCCTGGTTTACAGGAGTTTGCTAAAACAGGTTTTAATACAGAGACAAGATACAGTGCTAATATAGGTGTGGCCTCATCTTTCAGAGATTTCACAAATAGATATTCAGAGAGATAAGATATAAAATCATACTCAAGTTTTTATATAATGATCAATGTGTAAAAATGCAAGTACATTCACTCTGTTAAAAGTTCTAAATTCCAAAAGATGCGTTTCTCTTTATCTTGGAGCTGGGGAGAGGGGAGAAGCGACACTTATGGATACATTGATTTGGAGTTTTTTTGGGGGGAAGGAGGGTGTTTGTGTGTGTATGTGCTAGATTGATTTTGGGTTTTTTTGGGGGGAAGGGGGGTGTTTGTGCATGTATGTGCTAGGGATTGAACCCAAGCATATCCTACCTCTGAGCCACACCCCCAGCCCTTTTTATTTTGAAACAAGATCTCACTAGGTTGCTTAGGTTGGCCTGGAATCTTGGGTCTTCCTGACTCAGTCTCCCAAGTACTGGGATTACAGGCATATGTCACCACACCCTGCTGTATATATCTTTATATATCTAGGTAGATGATAGATTTTTTTTTTTTTTAGGCAAAATGGAAAAAAAAGCATGACTAAATCTAATCCCAAGATTTCAGTGAACTCTTCTCACTTGCCACTCCAGACCTTTGCTGCCCAAGTTCATTTTCATGTTCCATATCATTTCATTTTACATGTCTTGCTGAGGCAATTTTCAAGTTTGTTTCGTCAGTAAACTTTTTCTAAGACATGATTTTGCCTTTGTTTTTGGCTTCCTGAACAACCTAATCCCCTCATCTTGGTTGCTTCCTAACTAAGGAGAGCATCAAACTAACATAGCACCCGTCTCACCTTGAAGGTTAGAATTAAATTTTCTCTCTATATAAGAAAACAAATTACTTTTAATCTTCAAATGGCCTAACAGGCAAGACAATTTGCACAGTCACAGAGAAATAGGTAAATAATTTAGGTAAAATTTTCATTTTAGCAATTTTATATTTTTACCTTACTGGGTAATAATAGACTACTGCTTAAAAGAGTGACTATAGCCAATTGGACAGGATCAGAATTCTTGGACTGCATATTTTTATAATACTTTTTGTGATATAAATTTAGGAACAGTTTTTTTGTTCAAAGAATAGTGGACATGTTAGCATTTTGTTCCCAATGTGTTTGAAGTTAGAAGTATAGTGTTTGATTGGTGGTTGTGTGTGTGTGTGTGTGTGTGTGTGTGTGTGTGTGTGTTACTGGGGATTGAACATTTGATCTCTGAGCTATACACCTAGCCTTATTAATTTTTTTATTTTGAAACAGTGTCTAAGTTGCAGAAGGTCTGGCTAAATTGTTGAGGCTGGTCACAAACCTGTGGTCCTCCTATCTCAGCCTCCCAATTACTGGCAGGCAGTTGCCACCATGCCCAGCTGGAAGAATAGTTTTTTTGGTTAAGAAATGGGAAGCAAAGCCATGGCGCACGCTTGTAATCCCAGTACTTGGGAGACTGAGACAGGAGGATCCGGGTTCGAGGCCAGCCTCAGCTACTTAGTGAAGCTCTCTGCAACTTAGTGAGACCCTGTTTCAAAATAAAGTATAAAAAATAGGGCTGGGGGTGTAGCTTGGAGGTAGAATGCCCCTGAGTTCATTCCCCAGTACCGCAAAAAGAAAAAGAAAAGAAATGGGAATGGTCAGAGTTCAGTTACAGATAACAGAATTTAACAAGTTAAAGCAAGAAGAGACATTTCAGGACCTTAATTTGACCATATAAGTCCAGGAAGGACTGAGGAATCCCAGTCCAGTTTGTGCTGTCAGTATCAGTAATGACTTCAAAGCCACAGCGACCCTTAGGGACCGTGCAAGAGCCACATTGCCAATTCCATAGCCTGGAAACCACTGTGACCAGGATGCTGCTTTTCCTGTCAGCTCTAGACCCATGCTGCACCCGTTAGGGTGCATCACAAAGAGGAGGCCTGTGCCTTGTGCCTTGGCACCCAGGAATCTGGTGACAGCACTAGAGCCACAATAAAAGTGCCACAAAAAAAAACCTACATTCACATCTATGCATACCAGCAAAAGTAGCAGACACATAACTTCTGCTTCACTTCCTTCTTTCAAATCTCATGGAAATACAGGCAGAGCAATCCTAATCTGAAAATCCAGAATGCTCCAAAATCCAAAACTTTTTGAACATCATGTAGGAACTCAAAAAGCTAGGGATTTTGGAGCATTTCAGATTGCAAATTTTCACATTAGGGATGCAATAATGTCCATGCAAATATTAAACAATCAAAAACACGGAAATCTGAAGCACTTCTTGTCCCAAGCATTTCAGGTAAGGAATTCTTAGCCTGCACTGACCAAACCCAGATCACATCGAGAACTGAAGCAGCAAAGGAGAATCTCTACTTTCTGTGTGAGCTTTGGCTTTCCCTGCAATGCAGGGAGGCACTACAGGAGGTAACTGCTGCTCGTGGTGGCGCACGCTTGTAATCCCAGTACTTGGGAGGCTGAGACCGGAGGATCCAGGTTTGCAACCGGCCTCAGCTACCTAGTGAGGCCCTCTGCAACTTAGTGAGACCCTGTTTCAAAATAAAGAATAAAAATAGGGCTGGGGATGTAGCTCGGAGGTAGAATGCCCCTGGGTTCCATCCCCAGTACCATAAAAAAAAAAAAAAAAAAGAGGTCACTGCTGCTGTCACCACATTGCTGTCATAGGGCCATCTAGGCCAACTCAATCAAAATGGAAAAAGACAGTTTGTTGAACAAAACCTGAGAATCTTTCCTCTTTAAACATTCTTTATCTGGGATCTCTTCACTCTCAAATTGTCCATAGAAGAATTTTGGAGATTCCTAGAGATGAGAGATTTAATCGTATATGTATTTCTACTAACTTCTAACAGAAATTTAGAATTTCTTTAAATTAGAACTATAAGAATAAGAATGTAGTAAGTTGTGTTAATAGGACTTTTGACCATCACAATAGATGTTTTCACATATTACAGTTATTTCAAAATACCATTTATTCTGAATATCACTAATAGGCTTTACCAGATTTTTTATTTAGTGTGTTAATAATGAAATGGGCATTATTATATCATGAAATTTTAATTTTTAAAAAATTATGAAACTATCTCAAGGTAATTGGGTTTATTCATAATCCAGCATATTTTATTAAGTTTTGCATTATGCTAAGAAGGGTTCCTAGGCCTCACCAGACTATTAGAAGGGCACTAGGGAAGGGATTTTCTGTTCTCACTTTCTCTTTGACTAATTAAGCCTGGTCTTTAAAATCAAACTCCACCATAAGGATTCAAACACAGCAAATGGTATTGTGAGCAGGTGTATTTAGTCGTATATTAGTTTGCTAGAACTGCTGTAAAAAAAGTACAAAAACTGGATGGCTTAAAACAATAATAGTTTATTGCCTCATGACTGGAGAAGTAGAAATCTAAATCAAGGTGTTGGCAGAGGAGGCTTCCTCTTAGCCCGTGGGTTTCCCTGCGTCCTCCCCTCCTCTGAGCGTTGGGTGGCTGTCAGGAGTCTGTGGTGTTCCTTCTCGTGGAGATGCACCCTGCCAGCCCTCGTCTTTGTGTGGCCCTCTCTCTTCTGTCCCTTCCTGTCATCTTCCGCCTCTGCATGTCTGTGTCTGTGTCCCTGGTCATTTTGAGTATGGACCTGAACTAATAAGCTCAACTTGGTTAAATATTCCCAGACCCTGTTTCCACATAAAGTCACATCCTGAGGTCCTTGTTGTTAGTAGTTTAATATTTCTTCTTTTAGGAAACAGTTCAACCCATCACAAGTAGATTCCACTGTCTATAAATTGCCAGTAACATCTATGCTTAATGTTCTAATATGCAACTGAATCATACAGCTTTAAGAATAAACAAGTATAAACTACACGGTATATATTGAAGCCCATAAGAATAATCAGTTATCTAGGGGCTTAGGAAAATCTCATCACTTGTTTTTGTTCCTAAAAATTAGTAGGTGATGAGAAAATGGCTTCTTTATTTGTATTTATTTATTTTTTTTGGTACTGAGGATGGAACCCAGGGGCATTCTACCTCCAAGCTATACCCCCAGCCCTATTTTATTTTTTATTTTGAAACAGGGTCTCACTAAGTTGCAGAGAGACTCACTAAATTGCTGAGGCTGGCAGCGAACCTGTGATCCTCCTGTCTTAGCCTCCCAAGTACTGAGATTACAAGCCTGCACCACCACGCCTGGCTTTACTTTTTTATTTTGAAATAGGGTCTCACTAAATTGCTGAGGTTGTTCTTGAGCCTACAATCCTCCTATCTCAGCCTCTCAAGTAGTGGGATTAGAGGTGTGCTAAAAATGACAATTCTTAACAGATGCTTTCTTCAACTATAAATTTAAGGCAAAATATTTTAGAAAAAAATAAAAAGCATTCATTAGTCTAGATTTTTTCCTCTTCATTAGATATAACTGATGAACTAAATTACATCTCTAAGACTAAGATTCAGAAATATGTATTGATAAAACTTCCCTGTTGACCAAATTATCAGATAGGTCATAAGAGTGAGAATTACTGGCCTAAACTTCACAAAATAGTTTATTTGTGAATAAAACATACACATGTTTATATGGAAAAAAGAATAACACATTGGATAGGGATTGGTATTTTTGAAAATGGCCAAATTGTAATAAAAACCAGGACCCTTTGTTGAAATCATAAATGAGCTTTAGACCTATTTGAGCATTTTTTTAATCACAGCTTTTTTTTCTTTCTATATACCACAAATTGCACTAGCTTTGATAGCACTTTTCAAACAAAGTCTGTATATGATGAAACATTGTCTTCTCAGCTAAGTTTATCTTAAAGTATTATACCTCATATGACATTGAACTTTTTTATTCCAAATTACAAACAAAACTTATGGAGCTTTTATTATTGATGATTAGAGTGAAGGAAGTTGGAGCACCAGGATTTATACCATAATGTTAGATGAGATGTGCCCACAAGAGAAAAAAAATTAACCACAAATGACCACTGTTCGGTGGGTCCCTTATGATGCTAGACAGTGTGGTAGGCGCAGAGGGGGAGTATGAGAAGGCCAGACACACTCTGCCCTCAGGATGCCTATGGTCTAGTAAGTGATGCAGCCAGGAAATGGCTAACAATAAAGAAACAGAGTTCCATGAAGCAACCATTCCAGCACTGGGTATACCATGTAAGATCCTAGAATACTTAGCGATACGAAGCAGAAAAAATATCTAGGAGATGGAATTCTAGCCAGGCGTGGTGGCGCACACTTGTAATCCCAGCATTCGGGAGGCCGAGACCGGAGGATCCGGGTTCTCGGCCAGCCTCAGCTACCTAGTGAGGCACTCCGCAAGTTAGTGAGACTCGGTTTCAAAAAATAAAGAATAAAAAATAGGGCTGGGTGTAGTTTGGAGGTAGAATGCCCCTGAGTTCAATCCCCAGTACCGCAAAAAAAAAAAAAATGTTTAGACTTAAAGCCAACAAAAGAAGCCCAGAAAAAGGCTACTTGCTACATGAGTGTTTTAAGGAAACACTCGGCAAGAAAATGACAGATATATTTTGGCTGATATAAAAGGGAAAAGGAAGACAGGGGCTGGAGGTATAGCTGAATGGTGGAGTGAACGCTGAGCATGGAGGGAGGGAAAAGAGGATTTAACTGGTTGAGTACAATTTTGCTTGGCTTAAACAAAACAAATGAAGTCAAGAGGCATTCTGAATGTAGTCTGCTGCGATCAGACAGGCAGAGAAGCCCAGAGCCCACAGTGTAGTAGAAGGATAGTAAAGGGTTGGTTTGATCCCAAATGGATTAAGAGGCATCTTGATTGTCACAGTGCCTGTGAATGTACTGGTACTTTGCTCCCAAAGTCTAGGGATACTAAACTTCCTACAATCTATAGAACCTTCAAGAGTTAGCCACTTGTGAAGAATTTTTTCCTGTCTAAAATGCTAGTAGTACCCATACTGAGAGGGTGATAGGCAAATACTAAACGTTTCTAATCAGGGAATCATCTGTTCTCTAGATCCCCTTATTTATTTATTTATTTATTTATTTATTTATTTATTTATTTATTTATTTATTTATTTATTTTTGGTACTAGGGATTGAACTCAGGGGTATTCTACCTCCGAGCTATACCCCTAGCCCTATTTTTTATTCTTTATTTTGAAACCGAGTCTCACTAAGTTGCGGAGTGCCTCACTAGGTAGCTGAGGCTGGCCCCAAACCCGGATCCTCAGGTCTCAGCCTCCCAAATGCTGGGATTACAAGTGTGCGCCACCACACCCGGCTAGATCCCCTTTTAAAAATTGATTTATATCTATGTTTGACTAAGCCTTCATCCATTCATTCACCCAACAAATATTATTGAACACCTACTCTGGGACAATTACTATTTTAGGTCTTACATCAAAATCATGCCTTTGTGTGAATTATTCTCAATCTTCAAATAGTTGCTACCTGGCTAATTGAGGAATGAAAGGGCAGATATGAACAGAGAGGAAATGAAACCGTTAAGATTTCCTAAATTCTAACATATCTCCATTCTACCAGGCATGGTGGTGCATACCTGTAATCTCAGTACTTGGGAGGCTGACACAGGAGGATCACAGGTTCAAGGCCAACCTCAGCAACTTAGCAAGACCCTGTTTCAAAATAAAAAAAAGGCTGGGGATATAGCTTGAAGTAGCATTCCCCTGGATTCAATCTGCAGTACTGAAAATAAAATAAAATACCTCCATTCAAGTCTCCTCAATGCAAACTAAAATATATATATAAATTTTTTTATACCCATTGCTTCATCTTAGTGATCCACTCTTGGACTGCTTCATCTTAGTGATCCACTCATGTCCATTAAGGAATTGGACACGGACCCTGGCTCAATCATCTTTTAACACGATTAATCATCTCTCCTTTCCAATATCTCCTTCCCTTGCTTCCTCAAAGTTCCAGGGCTCCTTTCATCTCTAGGAACCCACAGCAGTTCTCAGCTGTATCCTGAGCAAGCACATTGGGGGATAAGCAGGAGATGAGTCACTAGGAGACATCACGGAGGGGGGTGGGCAGCAGCACCTTGTGAGTGTTCATGTGAGAAGCTCCCTGGCAGCCTGGCTCTGTGTCGTCCAGCCTCACTGCCCTGCCATTTCTCATCCAGTGTCTCCTCCCAGCTCTGAGGATTTCCCCAGGATCTAAGCTTCACACTTTTACCATCTGTCCACTAAGACTCACATACGTCTAGCCACTCCCACGACAACATTAGTCCCCTGACTCCTTCCTCTGTCATCCATATGCAGAGCATTGCCAAGGATGACTTTAGCCTCCTGAAGACCCCCACCTGCACCCATCGACATGGCTGTCATTACACTAGCACTGGTGTGTTACTTTAATCCTCAAATCTTGCCTTTTATGCTGCACAGTTATTAGTGCCAAAAGATCTTTCTGAAACACTAGTGACAAATTCTCTACTGAGAAGCTGGCAGTGACTCTTCCTCCTCATAAGACCAAGGAAGCCCCTGAACACAGCCTGGCCTGTGCTCCATTTATCACCATTGTGTGGCCCCACACCAAGCTGCTGCTTGTTCTTTGTCCCCACATCTCCATGTCCAGGTGTGTGTTGCCCTGCCTTCTCTCCAAGGCCAAACCCATTTATACCTCTTCCCTCCAAGCAGAAAGTAATTTCTGCTTCTTTTCAGCTCCCCAGAACTTTTTTTATAGCTCTTGTTTATGTTAAGATTTTCTTGACTGGGCATAATGATGCATGCCTGTAATCCTAGCACTTGGGGGGCTTTGACAGGAGGATCAAGGCCAGTGAAGACTTGCAGCAACTTAGAGACATCCCCCGGGCACAGTGACGCTCATTTATAATCCCAGTACTTGGGAGGCTAAGTCAGGAGGATTGCAGGTTCAAGGACAGCCTCAGCAACTTAATGACGACCTCTGAAACTTAGTGAGACTGTGTTTCCAAAAAGAAAATAAAATAGGGCTGGGGATGTAGCTCAGAGGTAGAATACCCCTGGGTTGAATCCTCAGTATCATACACACACACAAATACACAAAAGATTTTCTTCCTCTATATAGTAGCATGTCCTCTCATTTATGGTGTTGCTTTCTATAGTTCAGTTACCTGTGGTCCAAAAGTATTACATGAAATATTATAGCTATAAACAGTTAATAAGTTTTAAATAACTTATTACAACATATTGTTTTAATCATTCCATTTTGTTATTGTTGTTAACTTCTTACTGTACCATGTTTATAAATGAAAGCTTTATTACCAGTATATAGATAGAGGGAAAAATTTGGTATATATGTAGTTCAACATTGTCTGAGGTTTCACGCATCCACAGGGGTCGTGGATGTATCCCTCTCAGATAAGGGTGTTCTTGCACACCTTCCTACTAAAACTGTAAACTTCTTAAAAGGCAGGACCTTTATGTCTAAACTAGCTAAATGCATTGAACACAGAAGTAGTCTTTAAAAACTATGAGGTAAAGTATCTTTCTGTGTTTGAAAAGCTGGACTAATAATCTGAATTTCATTTGTTTAGAAAAAATATTTAATGCCCAGATAGGTTAAGTGGTAAGTTTTCCTGTGACTTTTGTACATTTAGCAGTGACTAATCATGCTGCTACTCTATGCCCAATAGTCTCCAAGGGCACGAAAACTCACCTCCCTTGACCAGGCAGCTAAAATTGAGGAAAGAAGAGTGGAAGGAAGAGAGCTTGACACTTTTGAGCATCCAGTGTGTGCCAGGCTCTGGATTGAGTGGATGTTAGCAATGGGTGAAGCTGACTAGAACCCAAGTTCACCCATCACCAAATGCCTGTCAATCCAGAGCCTGACCTGCCCTACAACAATTTTCCAGTTCGTTGTCAATAAACTCTGCCTTCTGCAACTAGAATGTTAGTTTCATTGCAAGCTGGGATCATTCTAAAAAGGAAATGAGAAGAAGAACAACATTTATCTGATTTCATAGATAAAATCCTGAAAAAGTATTCATGTAGTTGTGTGTGTGTGTGTGTGTGTGTTTTGAGGGACTGTGGATTTTTTAATTGGCTTAAGAAGAAGTCAGTTGTCAACATTGAAAAGAGTCAAGTCTTACAACTTTCTTGATGTTGACTCCTTTTACAAATTGAAGATGCCTGTGTTCCACGTGAGCCCCCTGGAGTCAGTTGTCAGTCAGTTTCTGCTGGTTCCTGAAGTTTGCTTTCTAACAGACCAGAGCCATCTAATGGTGAAGGACAATCGGAAGTGTTGGTTTTCAAAAACTTCTCAGTGAAGAAAAAAATCTGTTTTTCTTCATCGTATTTATTAGTGTCATTTTCAGGAAAACATTGTAGGAAAAAAATGGAAACAGCCACTTTCTGTTAAATTAGGTAAAATATACAGATTTACTTATATTCTGATTCTAAAAGCATGGTGTCTCTTAAAGACAATGTATACCAAGACAAGCTGTTTCAAAAATGATGATTTCTCAGGTCAGTAAAACTTAAACCAGGAAAAACACTGTGCGCCTGATTAATACTTGCAAAGTGAGAAATCTTCTTGTGATGGGAAAACTTATAATTCCTGAAATTCCTGATTTAGAATATACCTTTTCACACTCACGATTGATTGGTGAATCACCAAGCTCTCTTCTTCCTCCCTCTCCCTTGTTAGTCTGTGATCTTACACAATGGCTTTCAAAAGTAGCTTGCCAGGACCCATGGGTTCAGCATTACTCGGAAGCTTGTTCCTGACCCCTCCCAGGCCTATGGAGCCAGAAGCCCAAGGGTGTGACAGCATACTGTGGTACTGGGCAATCCAATGCCACTCAAGTGTGAGAGCCACTGTTAACGTCTCTATTAGAAGATAAGTGGGAGTACAAACATTAATTATTAAGAAGATTACTTTTAACTATTTGTTAGTTAAAACAAAAATTATTTAGGGGCCAAGGGAATAACATAATGTTGACTTTTCTGGGCCTTCAGGTAATTTGTCTATACCAAGGGAAAAAATAGCCACCGTCCATGGTTACACAGAGCTTTACTGGAAATCAGAATTCACAACATGATCTGACAAGTTTAGCTCAGCCTTACTAAATCCACGTTGTAAAATTCTCTGAGTCAATAAAATGACACAACAAAGAAACTGTCTCTTCCTTGCAGCTAACTTCAGTATGACTCACCTAAAACCATATTTGTTACATGGAGTTGAACCTAGACATCTGAAAGGCAGGCAAAAGATTATGATAAATTTATCCTTTGCTAGTCAGATGCAAAGTATTTACTATTGAAAGTTCAAATTCAGAGTTCGTAAATTACAAAGTACAGTTCAAAGTTCTACTTTTCTTGTTCAGTTTTTTTTAAATTAGTATCTATGAAAAATACAATTATATATTTATATCAGTTGTGGCTTTAGGCTGCCTTGGAATATATAAACATCTAGGTAATTTGTAAGTTGTGCTTTTAAATTAGAGTTTTCAAAATAAGCTAAGACATTTAGCTATAAAATAAGAACTTTTATAAAAACTGTATCCCACCCAAAAGATTAAGTAGAGGAAAGTTGAGACAGGAGGATCACAGGTTTGAGGCCAGTCTCAGCAATTTAGTGAGACACTCAATAACTTAGAGAGACTCTGTTTCAAAAAATGAGAAAATAAAAAGGGCTTCATGTGTAGCTCAGAGGTAGAATGCCTCTGGGTTCAATCTCCAGTACAAAAAAAAAGGAGGAAAGTATGATAATTCTTTATAAATCTGAAATTTTAATATGAATCTGATCTATATCAGATTTATTGGGCTACCTTACCCAAATCATTGATCCCCCTGACAGCATTAGCCACTTGAACTCTTGGGAATGTGTAAGTTTCTGTGACTACAGAGATCCTGCCAAAACCTCCTTTGTGGCTATAGAGCTATTAAGGACCAGATGTCCAGTTCTGTCTGTACAAACAGAAAAATCAGGAGGTATGACCAGAGGAAATAAGCAGTTGCATTTATCTCATTTTATTTCCTTCAGATCATTTCAGCCAAAGTTGAAATCCTTTTAATAATGGATTGGGGAGCTGGGTGTGGTAGTGCATGTCTGTAATTCCAGTACTTGGGAGGCTGAGACAGGAGGATCACAGGTTTGAAGCCAGCCCCAGCAACTTAGCAAGACACTGTTTCAAAAACAACAAATAAATAAAAAGGATTGTGAGTGTAGCACAGAGGAAATCCCTGGGTTCAATCCCCAGTACCACAAAAAAAAAGAAAAGAAAGAAAAAATAACAGATTGGGGATAGTGTTGGGGATATATGTAGCTCAATGGTAGACTACTCACTTAGCAAGTGTGAGGCCCTGTGTTCAATCTTCAGTACCACAAAAAAAAAAAAAAGAAGAAAAAGAAGAAGAATGGGATTGGGGGTAAGCTGAGGACCTTCAAGGCAGTGTCTAATTAGGCCTTCTGTACAGTAAAAGGGAGAAACAAAGAACTAAAACAATTCTGCTAGGCCAGAGGGTAGGTAAGAAGGGGACATCGCCCAGGTGTTACATAATAGTCCTGGAGTAGGCTCGTTTAAAGCACCAGCATGTGCTAGAACATCCTTCTGTGAGACCTAAGGATTGCCCACTGAACACACTGCCTCCCTTCCCTCATTTCTGATTCAGTGGAAAGAAGCGTTATAGCCTCCAAGACATCTGTTAGTTGGAGATGTTAAAGTTGGGCGGTCACCTCACCGTGGAATCATAGGACCTCAGAAGGAAGCCTTGAGATCATTGCTTTGGGCCAGGCAGACGTGAAAGAATCTCAGCTTGGAGGAGCCCTCAGCCAGTGTGTGAGTCAGGGGCCTCCTAGTTATTGCTTGCGAAACTCACCAAGGTGACTTCAGAGCAGGAAGTTGCTTCTCAAGACTCTGACCTGGAGGACAAAGAGCACAGGGAGCATTCTGCAGTGGAAATTCACCTTGCTTCATGCCACCGCCAAAAACGTTACTTCTTGCCAGCTACCAGAAAGACCAGTTTCTACAAGATACTTGGGATGCAATGGATGAAATAGAAAGAAAACCAAGTAGATTGGGGAAGCTTTGTAAGGATTGTCCTGGTTCATGTGGGAACAGTTCTTTGAATACAAAAACTAGAAGTTTACTTTTCCTCTTCAGGCATGTCATGTGACATTTTCCAATTTCTCACCAAGCACCATGAGAGGAGTCTCAGATTTGTTAGTTGAGAGAAACCATAACAGCCGTCTCCACTAGCCCTCTTTCCAGTGCTTGCTACCCTTTTACTGCATCCCCACGGGAGGTCTCTCAGACTGTTGTCTTTATAGCTCAACAATTGATATTCCAAATCACATTCTACAACTTGGTACTCAAGGTATGATCGAAGAATCTACAACATTGGTATAGATTAGCTTGTTAGATATGTATGTGGTAGCTCATGCCTATAATCCCAATGCTTGAGAGGCTGAGACAGGAAGATCACAGGTTCAAGATCAGCCTCAGCAACTTAGTAAGGCCTTGTTTCCAAATAAAAAATAAAATAGGTCTGGTGTTGTAGCTTGGAGGTAGAATTCCCCTGGGATCAATTCCCAGTACAACAACAACAACAAAATAGAGTACAGGGCTCAACTCCAGACCTACTGACTTGGAATCTTCATTTTAACAAGATCAACAATGAACAAAATGTGCATTAAATTTAAGAAGCACTATTTGTAAAGAGCTATTTGTAATGTGATTTCTGCATTTCCTAGCAAGTAATATCTGCAAAGTAAATTCCAATAAAAGCCAATGAAGATGCTCATATGAGTTTACTTTTGACTAGGAGACTATAAATTGTACCCTTTTAAGAATATTTCTTGCTGACACTGAGGAATCTTGTATCCAGTCATGGGTTTTTCCTTTAGAAAATTCCTACCAGAGAAACATGCAGAGAAAAGTCATCTATGTGAGCATTGCTCATTTATTTATTTATTTATTTATTTATTTATTTATTTATTTACTGACTGAGGATTGAACCCAAGGGCAGTCTACCTTCAAGCTACATCCCCAGCTCTTTTTATTTTTTGTTTTGAAACAAGGTCTCACTAGATTGCCAAGTCTTTCTATCTTGCTGAAGCTGTCCTTGAACCTGTGATCCTCCTGTCTCAGCCTCCCAAATACTGGGATTACAAGTATGCACCACCACTCCAGGCTTCTTACTTGTTTTTCATACCATGCTACCTGGGAAGATACATAAATCTGGAGAACACAACTTGGTTAGAGACATCTCTGGCCATTGTTAGCTGAGTAAACTAATAGAGAAATAAAATGAGGAAGAACTAATACATCTGACCATAAAGTAGAAAAACATCTGTGGTTGTTCGTCTGCCTTACATGCCGGCCTAGAGGCTGGACACCCACTGGCTTGAGTTTCTCTTTAGAATGGAGATGCTGGAACATGCGCTGACAAGCGGAAAGGAGGGTGGGATCCACAAGAAGCTCTCAAAGGAATGTAAAGAATGTGAAAGAGACTTTCAAGTTTTAGAGAAAGCCCTGTTTTCCATGGTATGTTGATCTGTGTGACCTGACAGGCAGATGGAAAAGGCAGATAAGACTGAGAAAATCCAAATCAAAGGCAGATTCCAATGAGTTAGTACATGAATGGAAGGTGGGGACATGAACAAACGTAACAAATATAGATAATTCTTTCATCTTGGGATTATAGCAAGGAAGGGATATGGAGCAGTAGACCAAGTGTTAGCAGGAACAAGAGGGAGGCCTGCTTTAGGATAAGAAAGACCTTAATGTGCTTGGTTAGCCAGTGGGAAAGAAAGAAACATGTTTGATTAGCCAATGCAGAAGGAAGATGGTCGGTTAGTGAAAGGACCAGGGTTCTTGAGAAAATAAATGTGAGAGGACAAAATTAGAAACAGCATATTGATGGTGGTTAACCTTGGAAAGGAGTCAGGGCATACACGTGGGACCTTGGCATAAAAATGACCAGATACAGAGATGCAGTCAGTGTAATTGGGGGATTCTGGAATGTGGAATGCTTATGATGGAGATACAACAAGAGGAAGACAAAGCCAAGGTGAATATCTAAATGAGCAAACTTTTGTGGATGAAAGAAATGCTAACGTGGACAGGATGGCTGCAAAACAGATGTCCCTGTGTGCTCTCCTGGGCAGAGGTTAGCACACAGTTACCCTGGAAGGAACCTCCACCCTATAGAGGGAGGAAGCAGCCAGGTTCTTCATTTTTGAGAGTTAAATGCCAGTCTTGCTTTTAAAAGTGTCTGTAGTCCTGTGGAAGCTGATTCCCAGTCTCTCCCACCACTGAGCTCGGAGCGCCTCCTCCCCAGGACAGAGGCGATCCTTTGATCTCCTGGGACTGACATGGTTCTGTTTCCTTTTTCCGCTGTTTAATTCCTTACACCCAGTTACCTCTCATAACGAGCCCTTGTGAACCAGCAAACTCAACTTTCCTTGCTGCTCAGGAGCCGTGCGTGTGTGAACATGGCTGCCGCGTGCCAGTTGGGTTCATCACATTGTATTTTTATGGTCCTCCATGAAGAGACTACTGGAGGTAAAACCTGCGTCCCCCGAAGTGTGGCCTCGGGTCTGAATTAAACGATGTCATCAATGTTCGTGCAAAAAGTGGCTGGGAATGTTTGCTTTCTTTAACTCAGCGAGCTTTGCTTTCAGGTCATTCTTTGTCCAAATAGATTAAAGTGGATCCCATGATGGAGTAGATGTTACAATAAATGTAATGAATGTTTCTACTAAGTACAGTTTAATGCTTTCTTGCTAAAATGCCTATGTATTTACCATAGTGAACTTTAACCGGCTTTTCTCATTTGTTTTACTTTGCCGATTTCTACCAGGTTTTTGAGGGTCTAAGCATATTCTGTTCACACAGGGTTTTTTTTGAACAAAGCTTTGCAGCCTTTAACTGGTTGGGTATTTTTCCCTTCAGAATAATTGGAGAAATATTTACCCTTGATTTTGATGTGTAATACAGGTGTTTTCTAGTGTACTGGTTCCTGTCCTATCCCTATTAACTATGACTGTTGTATTAGTATGTCTGAAATAATTCAGTATTATTTTGACAGACATAAATTAGTATGCCCTTAAATCATTACTGAAATAAAACAAATCTCTTAGCTCGTAAAAAAAAAAAAAAAAAAAGAAAGAAAGAAAGAGGCTCTGGTCTGTGGAAGGGATTCAGTCCGTCACGGTGGCCTCCTCTAGCAGAGGTACCAGGACAGGGTGAGAATAATTGGTTTACAGAGGCTCAAGAAAATGAAGGTTCCCAGGCCGTCATTGACAGACATCTTTAGGATGGCTGGCCACGGTCTACTGGTCTGCAGTGATGGAAATGTTCATCAGCGCCATCTAGATGGTAGCCACTGGCCATATGTGGCTATTTAGTAAATGGATTATTAATTTCAACTTAAATATAGCCACATGTGGCTGCCATATTAGACAGTGCTAGTTTAGAGTAAGCCAGAAGACAAACAGGAGATTAAAGGGCTAAGAAGAAATTGCAGCAAAATTCAGAAAGCAGGATAGGAGTCTGTTGGGCAGTTTGAGAAGAAACATAGGTATATTTAGAGCAGCACTTTGGAATGAAAAAGTTCAGATTGTGACAGCAACTGGGAAGAACCAAGGACAGGAGTTGGTGGAGCACTGAAGAACTGAGAAGTCGACATAGGCAGAGGGACAGAGGGCGTGTGTGTGTGTGTGTGTGTGTGTGTGTGTGTGAGAGAGAGAGAGAGAGAGAGAGAGAGAGAGAGAGAGAGAGAGAAAGGATGGGAGGCAGCCTGGAGGTTCATATCATACTGACGGCCTTGAGGAAAAGTCTGTGGATCCCAGACAACATGAGATGAAAACCACAGGATGAGGAGGAAAGGATCAAGGAATAGGCAGATTATTTTGTTTATTTTTAAAGAAACCAGGTGTTTTCTGGAGGAGGCAGTGTGGACCAAGAAGAATATAGATTTCTTCCTCTGGCCCCGGCCACTGGGAGGGAAAGGGGTAATTTGGAATTGTTTCCCTTGGACAAAGGTTTGTAATGGTGGTTAACCCTCTGTTTTTATGTATGTAATTTTATTTTACAGATCTACTTTAACTTTGGAAATGGACTTCACTTAGAGGTAAGGAACTGTGTTTGAGGCTCAGAGGCTTAATTTCCTGGTGGACAGTTTGCCTCTGTTTTACCAGATTAAAACCCAGGTTGCCTTAGACATAGGTGTTCTCATTAGACACATATATCCAGCTGTGTTCTGTGTAGCATTTTATAGGAAAGGCTGTTATCCATGTGTATTCATGTGCAACTGTATAGTCATAAAATATACTCCTCAACCTGTTAACATGCATACCCTGGGAAGAATGAGTGAAAAGTAGTTTTATATTTCTGTACCATGTTTTAATGTGGTTGATAATACTTAAGTAATGTGTTTTTTGTTTTGTTTTGGTTTTTTTTCGGTACTGGGGATTGAATTCAGGGGCATTCTACCTCCGAGCTATACCCCCAGCCCTATTTTTTATTCTTTATTTTGAAACAGGGTCTCACTAAGTTGTGGAGGGCCTCACTAAGTGGCTGAGGCTGGCCGCAAACCCGGATCCTCCGGTCTCAGTCTCCCAAATGCTGGGATTACAAGCATGCACCACCACGCCCAGCTCAGTAATGTATATTTTTAACTTAAAATTTTTTCTGGTGAAAATAAGGAAAAATTAATGACCTAGTGATAACCAGTGTAAATGTTTTGAAATAAAAGAGTATGTATTTAAGTGGAGCAACAAAATTAGAAAAATGTAAGATAAACCTAGTATAATAGTCATTTCTGAACTTAAGATATGAGGTCTTCTGTATTGAAATTTTCCTTCGATAAAATATATACTTGCCTATAAAACCCAACTGAAAATTTATAGAATAGTTTTCTACCTAGTAGAAACAAGAAATGGGAAATTTAATCCTTTATCCAATCCTGAAAGTAATGAGTTCATTAACTGGGAGTTGCACCAGTTTTGTTCAAATTAGTATCAACAGTTTATTAAGAGTTTGTCTTAAATCATGTAGCTTTATTTTTTTTTTTTTAACTTTTTTTTTTTTTTTGCAGTACTGGGGATTGAACTCAGGGGCATTCTACCTCCGAGCTATACCCCCAACCCTGTTTTTTATTCTTTATTTTGAAAAAGGGTCTCACTAAGTTGCAGAGGGCCTCACTAGGTAGTTGAGGCTGGCTGCGAACCCGGATCCTCCAGTCTCAGCCTTCCAAATGCTGGGATTACAAGCATGCGCCACCATGCCCAGCTGTAGATTTATTTTTAAACCATCACAAAAAAAGTAAAACTTCATTTCAGCTAGTAAGAAAAAAAAATTAGACATGATTATTTCTAATTTGTCAATTTGTAAGGCCACTAAGTTACCCTTTAGCCTTTTGAACTGTCTACTCTGGGAAATCTTTTCTTAGTCTGAAAAACAGAAGCCTACTGCTTTACGGGTTGGAGAAAAATCTCATTTTTACAATTTAGTAAATTACAGAATATCAAATGAATGTTTAATGATGTAATTTTTGGTAATGTTTTACTGTTGTAGATCTTAAACACAAGAAGTGATAATAAGCTGCTTCCTAAACATACTCATTTAGTGCGCCATAAGCGGGCCTGGATTACTGCCCCGGTGGCTCTCCGGGAGGGAGAGGATCTGTCCAAGAAGAATCCTATTGCCAAGGTACCTTCTAAAGAGCAGGGAGGGAGCGGGCAGAGGCCGAGGGAGGCTCACCAAGCGCCATGTGCGTGTATGTCCCTGTCACTCTGAGCTACATTATAATGTGAGTCTACAATACACCAATAAGAATTCTTTTTAAAAAAGGAATATGAAACATATGCATATGATTATATGATGTAATTACTGAATTTTTTGATATTCAGGATGCATTTAAAACTTAGCTGGTCTGACTTTAGCACAAAGTGCCTACTTCAAGATCTTCTTTCTCATTTTGAAAGGTACAGCATCATCAGCAAAAACATATTAACTTTAGGTTTTGATTCAACTAGGAGTTAAGGAATCTGACCTTAGTATAATATTAGTTTAGTACAGAGTATACTAAATACTATATTCAAAAGAGGATATTATTATAAAAACTAGTTTTCAAAATAGAAAGAACTGATGTCTAAGAGGTAGTGATTGTACATCTTTGTTTGCCTAGGACGTTCCTGGTTTATACCTGTCATCCTAGCTTAATAATTAATAGCTCCTCTTTCACTCTCAGAGGGTCCAATTATTTAAATTATGTGGTAATCCTAGTATTATGTTATCTCCAAGTTAGCATATATAATCTTAAACCGTTGAATTTTTTCCCCTAAAGCTGATCTCAAGTTAAACTCATTTCTGTAAATGACACTATAATTCTATGCTATGCAGTTTTCCAGCCAAAAATGTAGCAAGTACTAGCAGTACTACCCCAAAAGTATATCCCAACTCTGCCCACTTCTCAACTGCACTGCTATTCTTGTAGCCCAAGTCCCTGTCATTTCCAACCCAAATTACTGAAAGAGTCCCCACCTTGTCCCCTTGCTTTCACTCTGGCCAACCCCACCCACACAGAGGCCATGCTCCAGAAGTCAGCCACGGCAGTCTTTTGGAAAGACAGAACACGTTCACCCCCATAGTGAGACCTTTGAGTAGCTTCCTAGTGCAATGGAAGAAATAACCTGCTTACCCTGGTCCACAAAAGCCCATGTGATTTGTTGGCTTGACCTCCTCTCCACCCTCAGTTCCTATGGCTTCCCATCCCCTATCGTGCTGCGTTCCCCTAAGGTGACCACAAGCTCCTTCCAGCCTCCCACCCACCCTGTGCAATTGCAGTTCCCTCTGCTTGGAATCTGCACCCACAGATACTTAAGTAACTAGCTCAGTGTCACCTAACAAATGTGTAGCCCAGACAGAATTAGAACCCAGGTTCCCTGGCACCAGCACATGCTGCTACCCTCTGATCAACACTGGGACAACCTCCAAAGGAAGTTGGCCCTTAAAAATACTTACAGGTGTTAGAAAGAATTTAACCCAAGGCATTCCTCTCTTATTTTTGTGTTAGATACATTCTGATCTTGCAGAAGAAAGAGGACTGAAAATTACATACAAATACACTGGCAAAGGGATTACAGAGCCTCCTTTTGGTATATTTGTCTTTAATAAAGACACTGGAGAATTGAATGTTACCAGCATTCTTGATCGAGAAGAAACACCAGTTTTTCTGGTAAGAAGAGCAATTTTATACTTACTTGCAATTTTTCTTTGGTAGTAGTTATGATTTGTTTAATTTTTTTATACTCTAGCAATTCGGTTACTTTAGCTTAAAACTAATTTATTATTTATGTCATGATTTCAGCTAACGGGTTACGCTTTGGATGCAAGAGGAAACAACCTAGAGAAACCATTAGAACTGCGCATTAAAGTTCTTGATATCAATGACAATGAGCCAGTGTTCACACAGAACGTCTTTGTTGGGTCCATTGAAGAACTGAGTGCAGCACGTAAGAGTCCATTACTTTTTTATGAATGAACAACCACAGTCATTTTATCCCCATTGTGTAAATAAACACTAAATCCCAAATCTTAATTGAAGTTGAGTGTTACCCACAGGACAAATAATAATAAACCTATTGCTCTAAGTTCAGAGCCACTTTTCTTATAAGAAGTTCAAAGGACTTTAAACTTCATCTTTTTACCCTCAGATAGGTATGGTCTCCATAGCAACTACTGGAGTCAGCCCCATGGTAGGAAAGCAGCCATAAACGCTATGTAACAGATGGGTGTGGCTATGTTCAGTGAATCCTTGTATATAAAAGCAGGTGGCTGGCTGGCTTTGGGCCACAGGCTACAATTGCTGACTTCTGACCTATTGTTTCTTTACTGTAAGTTTCCTTGACAACATTGTTCAACATGGTGCTTTATTTGGGACTTGAAGGAGAGATTTCTCTTTGATTAAAATAAAAAGAATATGGTAGCATATGCCTGTAATTCCAGCACTTGGGAGGCTGGGACAGAAGGATTGCAGATTCAGGACCAGCCCCAGCAACTTAGACCCGTTTCAAAATAAAAAATAAAATAAAATTCTACCCCTGATTGAACCCAGGAGTATCTTTCTCTACTCCATTCACTTACTTCCTCACCCAGTTAAATTTTTGATAGTAGTCAACTAATAAGTACATGAAATCCCTTTAGAAACAAGCTAAAACTATAAATAAAACACTAACGTGTGGAAGTGTGCTTACTGCAGACACCTTTATTTCTAATGCCAGATACACTTGTGATGAAAATCACCGCAACAGACGCAGATGAGCCCAATACAATGAATTCTAAAATTTCCTACCGGATCGTGTCTCAGGAGCCTGCGTACCCTCCGGTGTTCCACCTAAATAAAGATACTGGAGAGATTTATACAACCAGTATGACCTTGGACAGAGAGGTAAACTCATGTTTTATGTTGCCCATCTTTTAAACTCTCTACTATCCCTTCCAGTTTCTCTTCTTGCTCTATTTTCCTTTTCTGATTTTCTTATTTTGTTATATATTCTTCATTCATAGGATAACTTTAAAATTTATCCTTTCTTAGGGATGTCCAGTCCAGTGGTAGTCCTTGGTCATGTGTGGCTCTTGAGCACTTGAAATCCAATTAGTACAAATGGAGACGTGCTATTTGCATATTGAGATATGTAAAATATGCATCAGATTTGGAAGACTTTAGAATGAAAAAAATAGATGATAAAATATCACCTCAATTTTTTTAATGGCACTGGGGATTGAATCCAGGGACATTGTTCTAAGCTACACCCCTAGCCCTATTTTAAATTTTTTGTTTTGAAATAGCCTCGCTAGGTTGCTGAGAGTCTCACTAAGATGCTGAGGCTGTCTTTGAACCCATGATGCTATTGTCTAAGCCCCCAAGAACTGGAATTACAGGAGTACACCACCACTCCTGGCACCTTAATTTTTTCATGTTGCTTATATGTTGAAATGATAATATTGCATATCATGAGTTAAACAGAATATACTTGTATGAAATTAATATTGTTTATTTCTTTTTACTTTTTTTAATGTAGTGATTGGAAAATTTTAAGTTGCATAAAGACAGTACCATTGTAGTCCTTCAGTTAGAATTCTGTTTATTAGCAAGTTCTAAAGCAGCGTTCCTCAATTTGTGGTTCTCTAATGAATCATCAGGAGTCTCTTTAATACATAGACAGGAAGCAGAGTTGGGGGTTGGAAACAGGAGCCCTAGTTAGGATATAAAAATTCTTATAAAGAGCTGGATATGATAGCACATACCTATAATCCCAGTACTTGGGAGGCTGAGACAGGAGGATCACAGGTTTGAGTACAGCGTCAGCAACTTAGCAAGACCCTGTTTCAAAATAAAAAAGCTGGGCGTGGTGGTTCACACCTGTAATCCCAGTACTTGGCACTGAGACAGGAAAATAGCAGGTTCGAGAACAGCCTCAGCAACATAGCAAGACTCTTAGCAACCTAGCAAGACTCTGTTTCAAAAAAAAAAAATGAAAAGGGCTGAGGGTACAGCTTGGAAGTAGAATGCCCTGGGTTCAATCTCTATAACCACAGGGGGGAATATATATATCCCCTGTATAGATATATTTATAATCTCGTAAAGGAGAAAAATTTGGATTTGGGGTTTTTTTTTGTTTGGTTCTAAGGATTGAACTCAAGGCACTCTTATCTCCAAACTACACCCAAGTCCTATTTTATTTTTTAGAAACAGGGTCTCACTAGGAGAGTCTCACTAAGTTGCTGAGGCTGGTCTCCAACCTGTGATCCTCCTGTCTCAGCCTCCCAAGTGCTAGGATTGCAGGTGTGCACACCCAGGTAGAAGAAAATTACATAAAACCAAATTTAAAGGAAATTTGAGGTAGGTCTCCTAGTAGGCTGTTCTTGTAACAGTTTCTCATTTTTTAAATTTCTATCTCAAATTTTTAAATTTAAAGGACAGATAAATGGTTGTGTGTGAGTGTGTGTGTGTGTGTGTGTGTGTGTGTGTGTGTGTGTGTGTGAGAGAGAGAGAGAGAGAGTGAGAGAGAGAGAGAGAGAGTTACTGGGGATTGAACCCAGGTGCATTCTACCTCTGAACTACACCCCCAGCCCTATTTTTATTCCTTATTTTGAAACAGTCTTGCTAGGTTGCTAAGAGTCTTGCAATGTTGCTGAGGCTGTTCTCAATCCTGCAGTTTTCCTGTCTCAGTAAGTTGCAGAAGGCCTCACTAAGTATCTGAGGCTGGCCGCAAACCTGGATCCTCTGATTTCATCCTCCCAAGTACTGGGATTACAAGCATGCACCATCATGCCTGCATAAATGATTTTTTAAAATGCTACATACACCAAGGTTTTAATAGTGTAAAGAGTAAAATATTGATGATCCAATAATACTGTGCTCTCATTAATTATAAATCATGCAAGTGCAGTGTATCATACTTAGAAAGTTAATTTTGCTCAGATGGGAAGACCTAGCCAACATTCCCACTGAGATCTTTGTAAAGCTTAAGAAACTGATTGATGACTCCTAAATTCTACTCTATGCCTTCCACATAAAATTCAATGGAAAAGGCCGGGCGTGGTGGCACACGCTTGTAATCCCAGCATTCGGGAGGCTGAGACCGGAGGATCCAGGTTCGCGGCCAGCCTCAGCTACCTAGTGAGACACTCTGCAACTTAGTGAGACTCGGTTTCAAAATAAAGAATAAAAAATAGGGCTGGGGGTATAGCTCGGAGGTAGAATGCCCCTGAGTTCAATCCCCAGTACCGCAAAAAAAAAAAAAATTCAATGGAAAAGTATTTCTTGAATTGGTAGTGTGATTTTTATCAAACTGCTGTCTCTGAAATGTAGGAAGTTCAGCTAAGAATAATGGCTGCCGTTGATTGGGCATTTACCAGGCGCCAGGTGCTGGTTGAGGCCCTTTACATGGATTAACTCACTTAACCCAAGTAGAAACCCTGAGGTTCAGAACCAGTGATTATTCCCATTTTACTCAGAAAGAAACAGGGAGTGCATGTGTGTCCAGCACAACTAGTGACAGACCAGCACTGGAGCCTGGATGGCTGCCCAGAGCCCCAGCTGTCCTCTCTACGGAGAGGTTCTGTTCCAGGACACCCAGGCTCTGATGGTGGCTACCGAGCTACTTAAACTTCAGCATGGAAACTTACGCATGGAGCCATAGTGAGGAGACCTCGTGGAAGAGAAGGGTTCACCTTTGAGTGATATCATTCTCCAGGACACATCCCCTAAGAATCCGATTTCTGGGGAAATCGGAACGAAGTTCACCAAGGTTTGCCTTCACTGGCCAAGTTTGTTTGGGACTAGGTTTTCCTGCTTAACTTTGAGAATGATTTGTGGGGTAGAAGAAGCTAATTCCTACAGTCCCACCATCACTTCCAACATAGAATAAACTACTTTTGAACAGTGCTCCTTTGTGCAGACTGGTTGAAGAACAATCTTCTAAGAATATCACTGATGGCATAATTAAGAATTTGACCGTCAGCCAGACGTGGTGGTGTATGCCTATAATCTCAATACTCAAAAGGCTGAAACAAGAGAATTGCAGGTTTGCGGCCAGCCTCAGCAACTTAGCAAGACCCTCCTCCCTTTTGAAACAGAACCTCACAATAAAAAATAAAATAGAGCTGGGGGTGTAGCTCAGAGGCAAAATACCCCTGGTTCAATCCCCAGTGCCACCAAAAAAGAAAGAAAGAATTTGACTGCCAATAACTCTTTCAGGCTTTTCTGACCTTTCACAAAAACTGGTGACTATAAAAAAAATAGTATTTTCATACCAATAACTGGAAATCATGAAACATATCTATGAATAAAATATGCTATGGTCTTTTTCCTAATAATAAAGTGAGCTAACCCCAGAAAAGTTTGAGAGTGATTCATTTTCAACCCA